>JBBPLE010000152.1:0-15258 GCA_038089675.1 Boletales sp. KT-2023b
GTCCGATGGGACCTTGTGGTTGTGCGCTTTTTCCTTTCCTTTGCTGTCCTTACTGCATGTATCACACTGTGCGAATTCATGTGTAGCAGATTTATTTGAACTATCTACTACAGGAAACGCATATATACGATTTACCTGCGGCAAATTTAATTGCATGTCAGTACCTGATGTAGATGGGAGAGGGGATACGCACTGCGATGTGGACTCCATAAAGAAGCCCTTGATGTATTCGTTGTAGGCATCGTTGCCTAGACTTACAACGTCCTCATCAACCTCCATAATCCCAGTGGTTCCAGCAAGTGGAACTTCTGCGATCTGAGTGGAAAGCAGGGCGGAAAGGCGGTCAGAGAGGGTTTGCTCCGTGCGAGCATGCTTGGAGTGGCAGGATGCAACCGGTTCAAGGTTGCAGAGAGTAGAGGAGGCCACGGGGACCTCGAGGCGTCGTGCAAGGGAGACAGTTTCCTGGGTTAGAGGAAATGCAGGTGGTCCATAGTGGGTTGCACCGGGCATGTGTGTGTTGCGGCGGGGGTCAGGGATGGGCGATGTGAACGTGGTGGCAGCAGGGGCAATGATGGTGGTGGAGGTGAAGGTGAAGGAGGCGGAGGCTTGTGCAGCCTCTGCCTGCTTCTTCTCCTTGCAGGTCTTCTTCTTCTTGCACTTTTCCTCGCCCTTTTCAGAGCAATTGCCCTTCTGCACTTTCTGGTTATTCCCCTTGGAGGAGGAACCACCTTGTTGTGTCTGCTGTTGCTGGGAGAATTGGGGTTCTCCCTGCTGCCGTTTGACGGCGCTGACTTTGTTGGCCTGTTGGGGCCAGGAGTCCTTGGCAGGACGGTGCTGCATGTACGTTTGCCATGACACTTCTACTTGTTGGGAAATCTCCTCGATGGTGGGAACTGTCTTGATGACAACTCCTGCCGAGTTTGTCTCGGGCTTTGCGGCGGCGATGGTGGCAGCAACGTGGTCGGCATATTTGGGGATCTTGGAGATCACGATCAATGACTTTATTTTGTCGTCGACCAGGTAGCCGAAGTTGGAGAGGCAAGAGAAGAGGGTGTCAAGCTTGGAGAAAGTCAACACTGGTGAGTTGTTGTCGGGGATTTGGAGGCCCATGAGAGCTTTAAACTCTGTGATTGCAGAGGAGATGGTGGGGTTGTCAAACCGCTTTTCAAGTTCAATGAGGATGTTTTCAGCGTGGTCACCGAAGTCGATACCGCACTCGCGAACGTGTCATTTGCAGGTGAGCGCAATTGCGCCAGTGGCCTTGTCATCGTCCTTGTCCCAGTCCTCCTGCTTTTCCTCAGCGCAGCGGACTTCATCGGTGGGCAGTGTGTAAGCTGCCTGGGTGACATGTCCAGCGGTGTCTTTGATCTCCAGGAGGGAGACAGGAACGGTGGGTCGAAGCTTCATGATGCAGGAGTAGACCCCGATGGAACGAAGGTAATTGTCCATCTGGGACCCCCAGGCATGGCAGTTCGTGCTGTTGAGCTTGATGATGGTGGAGAGGGAGGTGGAAGACATGGTTGGTAACTGGATTGGGGTAGACGTTAGCATAGGTACCTTAAATGAAGAGTAAAAGGGACGGGTAGAACTGCGTCGCTGAACGTCCAGAGCCCAAAAACTCGGGGGGACATAGTCTCCCCTTGTTTTGAGATGGAGAGTGGCTGCTCTGCATGGCTTTCGCTTTGCAAAGCATTCAGTGGAACTTAATCTGCATGAACAGCTCAAACATTCACCATTCAGGGGTGAAACTTAATCCACACCCCAAAGGCACCCGAATGGTGGGCGGAACTGAATCCGCACCGACCAACAGTCAGGTAAGGATGAGAGAGCGGGGATCCTGTGTGAGACACTGGATGGCCACTTGGGGCTCATAACCTGTTGCGAGTATGCGTGTTACATACACGGGAAGGTCTCTCACATACCTGGATTGGTTGAGCTTGAGGAGCTTACAATGGGTGATGGTGGTATCAAGTAAAGAATCAATTAGAACTCAGCTCTGCTGAGTCCAAAAGTAAATACATGTGATGTGTGAACTAATTACTATGTATGTAACACAGAGTCCATTCAACAATTCTTACCACATTCTTTTCCAATGACTCAGACTTTGGTGAAGCTACTTAGTGCATTGAGTTTGCCAAGGCCCTTCTGGCCAACAACCACTTCCTCTTCCAGAACAACAAAAGGGAAGACATCACAATAATTATCTATAGTATGTATGGCATGCAATGGTATCAGACTCAACTTGGACATTGAATAGGCATGGACTGGGTTGTGGAGGTCACTGTTTGTGCTCCAAACATTTGCCCATCATTTCAACTACATTCAGGGCCAAGCTGAAGTTCCTGCCATTGACTCCAAACAAAAAGGGCCTCATGCAGCACTTGCCTTGGCATGTGTGGCAGTAAAATTGATTTTGTCAATTTTGATTTGCCTTACTGATCCTGTTTGAACAGGTCAACTGTGTGCATACATTAACTTCTGAAGGTCATGTCATGTTTGATCACTCTGAGAGTGGCAATCATTGGACAGCAGTCATCTCCAAAGGAAATCAGTTCAAGTTCAATGAGGCAGTCTGGGGCACAATTATGAGGTGCTATCTAAAACTGATTAGCAAGCTTTCTGACAAGAACTTGGAGGTTATTATTGGTGAGATGCAGAAATATATGAAGAAGACTGCACTATCATTGGCAGCCACCACCAATGCAAAGAGCAAAAGTGTCCATCACAAAGAGTTCAAAAATCTCTTTAAATTCCATTGAATGTTAGCCACATTGATCCCTGTTACAATCCATGATCCCCCCCTATCTTTTCTTTCCTCTTTACATAATAACCTCTCTCAGTCTTCTTTTGATTTTATTGCTATGCAACACAGTGATATTGATTTCCCTTCATGTTCTAGACTTTACTATGTCTATTTATGCTTACTATCTATTTTTACATAGAGATCTCTGATCCTATTCCTATGTGTTCCCACTTGCACAACCTGCACTATTTATTCTCTATATTTTCTCACCATCTTTCATCAGCAAACCAACCTTGTGCTGTCTGGTCTGTAAAAGTCTGGACAGACTGGACAAGATTGGTGTTACACTTGGTCTGGGTAGGAACAAGTGTAGACCTAATAATAATCACCTAGGTCAAGGACAGGGGCTGAGGGTTACATACTGACATAAGTCAAGGACTTTGGAAATGGAGATAATAGGTTCCAGTGGGCAAAGGTTCAAAGTTATGTCAGATGACATCAAAGGACTTCTAGAAGGATCGCAGAGGTTCTAGGTGGTGAATACGAAGGACAACAATGAGGAGGCACTAAGGCCTAGCTTAGGATGACTCAAGAGGAGGACTAAGAGTGAAGATGAAAACCTAAGGTAGTAATTGCTTAGAGTCTACTGTATATGAGCAACAAGTATTTATACTAAAAAGTGCCAGTCATACTGAGTCACCTGGAGTTAACAGGATAGCCCTAAGGCTGCATAAACTAAATATAACACTATGCAATGCTGCACTAAGGAGCTGCAATCAGAGGCTATGAATGATGATGGGAAAAGCAAAAGGAATAAATAGCATGGGCTGCATGAGTGGGAATGCATAGGAAAGTGATCACTGATCTCTAAGTAAAAATAGATAATAAGCATAAGTAGATACAGTAAAGTCGAGAATGTGAAGGGATATTAATACTACTGTATCATATAGCACAAGAATCAAAAGAAAACTGAGATAAATTGTTATGTAACATCATGGAAAGAAAAGATAGGGGGATATCACTGATTGTAACAATTGGACAGCTCTGTCCAGACTTCCACAGACTGGACAGCACAAGGTTGGTTTGCTGATGTTCATAGCCTCTGATCACAGCACCTTCACACAGACTTGCATAGCTCTATACTTAGTTTACACAGCCTCACAGCTATCTGTTGACTCCAGGTGACTCAGTATGACTGGCACCTCTTAGTATAAATACCAGTCGCACATGTACAGTAATGCTAAGCAATTCCTACCTTAGGTTTTCACCTTCACTACTCTAGTCCTCCTTTGAGCTCATCCCTAAGTTTGGCCTTAGTTGTTACAATTCACTTCTTTTCCTTCGTTGTCCTTGATATGACAGACTGGCCTGACCCAGTATCTTTTACTTTCTTTAGAGTGCTCTAGAACATACAACATGTTTGTCGCACACCTTTCATTTCTGCTTTCTATTCTTGTTATCTACACTTCTATTTCTCATGGAAGGTTCTATCTTCATTCGCTTAGTAACAAACCTTCCATGACCTTCTATTAGCTTCCATTCTTTGCAGTACTTAAGCCGTCATCTTACTCGATGTAACCTCAGCTTAGTCCTGCTCAATTCTACCTTGACTTCCTCGAACTCTCTTGTTGACTTATCGTCGGATGATTCCCCTTGAACCTTCCTCATCGACTTATCATCGGACAACCCCCTTGAACCTCTCTCGTTGACTTATCGTTGGACGAACCCTTTGACCATTCGGCAAGCCTTCTTGTCCAAATCCTCAGAACCCTTGACCCTCTGTTAGTTCTTTGAGCCTATGCTCGTTCCTACCCAGACCAAGCATAACAAAAGGACTAAGCTCTTCTTTTTGAGCTACCATCACTGTAGTCTCTCACCATTACCTCCCCTCAAACACCAGGAGCCCTTGAAAGGGCACTACGACGCTCTTACCAAGTCCCCTCGGAATCTCCCCCCTCCACTAAACCCTCTGACAAAGAAACCTTCGCCCCTGCCCCTGATGTCTCTCCTTGGGAACCAACACCACCTCTCCCCACCCCCACCGTAACCAGACCTCTCCTCCTTCCTCCCCCATCCTCCACTCCCATTCCCCCTCGTCAGTTTGTTCCCTCACATCCACTTCCCCCCTTCCTCCCCCCACAACCACCTCATCCCACCATGACCTCAAAACCAGTCAAACTGCGCATTGGTACCCCAGAAAACTTTGATGGCAACTATGCCAAAGCCATGATCTGGTTGGACTCTGTCTGAACCTACCTCCTCGTCAATGAAGAAGTCTATACTACTGATGCCAAGAAGATCGCCTTTGCTCTCTCATATATGACCAAGGGAGCTGCCCTTACTTGGGCCTCCTCCTTTTGAAAAGCCGCTCTTAGCGCAAACAAAGGCTTCAGGACCTACGCAGACTTTATCACCAAATTCAACACCGCCTTCGAACACAAGGACACTGTCGCCCTTTCCATCACCTGGCTCTCGTCTACCAAAATGGAAAGAAAACCCTCCCTCTCCAACCTCACTAAATACATCTCCAAATTCTGGAACCATGTCCAGATCTGCAGGATCACTGATCAAAACGTCCTCATCGGATACTTCTCCACTGGCATCTACACCAAACTCATGCATTGCATCATGTCTATGGACACCATCCCCACCAAAATCGATGAATGGTATGCCAAAGCCACTCACTTCCTCACCCAATGGGGAAGAGCTGATGATATGGTGAAATGAGGCAAGACCACCTCCTCCTACCATTCGTTCTCCTCCTCCTCCCATCCCCAGAAAGACCCTGACGCTATGGATGTTGATGCCATCAAAGTATCTAAGTTAACCCCAGAGGAGCGAAAACACTGCATCACCAAAGGACTGTTTCTGCTGCCAAAAACCCAGACATCTCTCAGGAGAGTACCCCCACTTCTCTTCCCAGCCAAAGAAAACCAGAGAGAGGAAGGTTAGAAAAGTCAAAGAAGTCCCAAGACTAGTAGAAGTTGAGGACGATGACGAAGAAGAAACCATAGCAAGAATCTCCTTCGTACCTTCCAACAAGGATTTTTAGAACAGAGACCTTCCCCAACACAAGGCTCTCCCTCTTTTATGTGTGCTCCTGTACTTGTATCGTTGATTACCAAGCAGTCTATGCAAATTCCCATTGAAATCATTGAACCTTCACACCTAAAAGCCATTGGAACTTGTGCTCTCGTTGACTCTGGAGCACAAATCTCTTGCATCAACTGGGACTTTGTTCAAAAACATCGTCTCCCGAAAGAACGACTCCCTTCTCCCATCGCCATCAAAAATGTTGACCAATCCTCAAACAAGAACAGTCTTATCCATTTCTCCACCATGCTCTACATCTGTATCGGACAGCTTATGCACCATGTCACGTTCTACATCCTTAACTGTGGAAAAGAGAATGTAATCCTTGGACTCCCCTGGCTTAGAAAAGCCAACCCCACCATCGACTGGATCAAGCGAGAGCTATCCATCCCCTCGACTCCAATCAATCCCAGGAATTGTACTATAACTGTACCAAACCTACCCCCACCCCTCAGACACCAACCCCTCGCCCACCCTGACATGTACAAGTTGACTCTGTCTGGGATGGACATCTCTATGACTACATGAAGAAAGACACTGAAGCCCAATATCTCCAACGGGCTAACAACAATTGAATCATCAATTGAATCATGCGTTGCGGATCATGTTTCATTCCCTCCACCACCATTGCCAAAATTATGACAGCAACTGAACTAGCTATGGCTGCTGAAAAGGCCAAACCAAAAGCAACCCTCCCACCTGAATACTCGTCCTTCGCCTCAATCTTCTCGAAAGAAGCAACCAACCACGTTCCCCCTAGCCGACCCTATGACCATGAAATCAACCTTGACGACTCCTTCACCCCGAAAGTTGGCAAACTTTACCCCCTTTCCCCTGACAAAAAAGCCACTACCAAAGCATTCCTTGATGAGAACCTCAAGGCAGGAAAGATTCATCCATCCAACTCCCCCCAGGCCGCTCCCTTCTTCTTCATTAAAAGAAAGACGGTGGCCTTCGACCCTGCCAAGACTATCGCTACATCAATGAACACACCATCCACAATGCCTACCCCCTTCCCCTCATATCCGACCTCATCGATAAACTTAAGGGTGCCAAAACCTTTACCAAGTTTGATGTTCATTGGGGATACAACAATGTCCACATCAAAGATGGTCATCAATGGCAAGCAGCATTCATCACCCACAAAGGACTGTTTGAACTGACAGTCATGTTTTTTGGTCTTTGCAACTCCCCTGCCACCTTCCAACATTTCATGAATGACTCCTTCCGTGATATAATCGCAGAAGGATGGCTGGTCATCTACATGGACAACCTCCTCATCTTCTCCCCTGATGCCAAAACCCACGAGGAATGAACCAAACGAGTACTCCAATGCATGACCAAGTTAAATCTTCACCTTAAACTCAAAAAATGCATGTTTGCTACCAATGAAGTTGAATACCTTGGCATGATTGTATGCCCTGATGAACTCGCCATGGATCCAGTGAAACTGGATGGCATTCGTGAATGGCCAACCCTAGCCAAAATCAAAGATGTCTGATCCTTCTTAGGATTTGCCAACTTCTACCAATGCTTTATCCCCAACTACTCCAATGTTGCACACCCCCTCCTTGACCTCACAAAGAAAAACCAATCCTGGGACTGGTCTCCCAATTGCCAATGATCCTTCAACGAACTCAAATGACTGTTTCTCAGTCAACCAACCCTCCATCTCCCCAACCCTGCCTGCCCCTTTGCCATAGCCACCAACGCCTCCAAGTATGCCTCTGGTGGAGTCCCCCTCCAAACCAACGCCAATGGAGATTGGCATCCTTGTTCCTATCTCTCACAATCCTTCTCCTCCACCGAACACAACTATAACATCTACAATAGAGAACTCCTTGCTGTCATTCATGGCCTCAAAGCCTGGTGCCACTACCTTCACAGATCTCCCTTCCCTGTTGAAGTTTTCACCGATCACAAAAACCTCACATACTTCTGCCAACCTCAGAAACTCAACCGACAACAGGCTCATTGGCTGCTTGACATCTTGGACTTCAACCTCCACCTCACCCATGTCCCTGGTACCTCTCTTGCTGCACCAGATGCTCTCTCTCGCCACCCAGACCTTCTTTCCCCAACCGATGAGGATAACGACAACGTAACCCTTCTCCCTGACACTCTCTTTGTCAACCTCATCAACACCTCTCTACAAACCAAGCTGGCTGCTTCTTCCACTTCCAACCCCCTTGTCTTAAATGCGCTACACGCCACCACTGGCGACATCCCTGCCTGATTCTGCTCTCGCCTCTCTGACTAGCAATATGATGCTGGCGTCCTCACTTTCCAAGGACGTATCTATGTTCCCCCCAACCTTTGCCACTCCATCGTTGAACAACACCACGACCACACCTCCACTGGACATCCTGGTTATCTCAAAACTTGTCAACTCATTGCTGCCGAATTTTGGTGGCCCAGTCTTGCTCAGTTTGTGCGAAAATATGTTGAGGGATGCGCCCTCTGTCAATCCTCCAAGGTGAACACTCATCCTACCTCTCCCCCACTCTCCCCCATTGTTTCCTCCTCTAGTGTCCCTTTTCGGCAGATCTCCTGTGACCTCATCATGGACCTCCCTATCTCCGCTGGCTTTGACAGTCTTTTGGTCATGGTCAACCATGGGCTTACTAAGGGGGTGATTCTTTGCCCAACTAAGAAATCCATCTCCACCGAAGGAATCGCCTCCCTCTTTTTCCACAAAGTCTACACTCAGTTTGGCCTCTACGACAAAATTATCTCAGACTGTGGACCCCAGTTTGCCTCCTCTTTTGCAAAAGAACTTGGACAACTCCTTGGATATAACCTCTCCCTCTCCACAGCATACCACCCTCAGTCCAATGGAGAAACTGAATGGGTAAACCAAGAGGTGGAAACCTATCTTTGGATCTTCTGCGGCAATTCCCCTTCCACATGGTCTGACCTCATCTCCCATGCCGAATTTGCTCACAATCACCGTCCTTACTCCATCACCAATAAATCGCCATTCTTCCTCATGATGGGATTTGAACCTCACCCCCTCCCCACTATCATCACCGAAACCAACCTCCCTGCAGTTGAAGAACAACTGAAACTCCTCTCCGCAGCTAGGGATGAAGCCCTGGCAGCCCACAAACTTGCCAGACAAGTTATGAAATCCCGCTTCCATGGAAAGTTCATTTCCTTCCATAAAAACGATAAGATTTGGCTAGAAGCTCGAAACCTGAAACATCTTATCTCCCATCTGAAGTTTGTCCCCAAGCGAGAAGGACCATTTACCATTACTCAGGTCTTATCTCCCCTGACTTATAAACTCTGCCTCCCACATACATGGAAAATACACCTGGTCTTCCACATATCCCTGTTATCACCCTATCGTGAAAACGACATACACAGACCGAACTTCCCTTCACCTCCACCTGACCTTATCAACAGAGAAGAGGAGTATGAAATGGAAAAGATTATCCAACATCATGGATCCCCAAACAACTGAAAATTCCTAGTCCACTGAAAGGGATATTCGGCCGAAGAAGACTCCTGGTTACCTGAATCGGAGTTTAACCATGCCAAGGAAATCTTATCTGAATATAAAAACCTCCACCCTCTCATCTTCCCCTCCTCATCCTTTACACCACCCACAAAACCCAAACATGTCCATTCCCACTAGATCTCCCTCCCCCACTGCTGCTACCACTGGCTGGACCACCCCCCTACTCTATCGCATCCAGGGACTTGACTCCACTAATTATAACCTGGGCATTCCCTGGCCTACGTCCCCTCCTCTACGTCTCCCTGCTCTTGATCCTAACCCAATTGTCTCTGTAGAACTACCCCTCTATGCCCAGTGCATTTGCCCTGACCCCTTCCCTGTCACTGAACAATCCTCCCTCATGCTCCTCCTGGAAACCCCCCATCTCCTTACTCCCCTTTGTGCCCATTTAGAACCATTCTCCCCCCTTGATACCCTCCTTCTCCTGTTCCAGGAAATCCATACCCTCTATCCCCTCACCAACCAGATGTCTGACTACCCTATGGAACACGTCACCACCCTCCACAAAACCTGCACTGAGCTCACCAACCTTGTCCTTTCCGTCATGCATCAGCTGGAAATGGACAAACTAGCTAAGGACGTTCTACGTTACACCCAAGAGCTTGACAAACGCCAATGCCTTCATCAGAACCCATCCCCAGAAGCTTCCAAAGAACCCCTCACCCTCGAGGAACTAGCTGTCATGGAACGAGCCGAAGTCAGCTGGGAAGGACAACGTAATGTACCTCTCTCCCCCAATCATTACCTCTATAGTCGGGCGTGTTTCCACTGCCATTGACTCTCCCATATCTGCATCAACTGCCCCTACTATGTCTGTCCCCACTGTGCTCATCATCGTCCAGGTCACACCCAACATCGCTGTCCTCGCCGCCCCCATCCTCATACCCTTAATCCTGTAAACTCTTCCTCTTCTTCAGCTTCTTCCACACATTCTAGGCATTCTGGTCATGTACCACCCCAACCCCTTGTTGAACAACTCTCCAACTCCCCATCCTCTAGCTCTGGTTCAGCCCCCAGACCGGTTCCTCCTCCCACTTATCATCGTCACTGAACACCCCATCCTCATCAACATCATCATTGTCCCTCCCCTGATCTTGAACTCACTGATCTTGACCTGAATGATAATGACCCAGGATATGATGACTCAGCATACGCTAATATGACTGGCTCCCCTGGTGGAGATAGGTGCATGGATTTCTGATTCTTTCTTTTGATTTTATTCTTTGTCATAACTTCGAATGTACTCCGGGGGTAATGTTACAATTCACTTCTTTTCCTTCATTGTCCTTGATACGACAGACCAGCCTGACCCAGTATCTTTTACTTTCTTTAGAGTGCTCTAGAACATACAACGTGTTTGTCGCACACCTTTCATTTCTGCTTTCTATTCTTGTTATCTATGCTTCTATTTCTCATGGAAGGTTCTATCTTCATTCGCTTAGTAACAAACCTTCCATGACCTTCTATTAGCTTCCATTCTTTGCAGTACTTAAGCCGTCATCTTACTCGATGTAACCTCAGCTTAGTCCTGCTCAATTCTACCTTGACTTCCTCGAACTCTCTTGTTGACTTATCGTCGGATGATTCCCCTTGAACCTTCCTCATCGACTTATCATTGGATGATTCCCCTTGAACCTTCCTCATCAACTTATCATCAGACAACCCCCTTGAACCTCTCTCGTTGACTTATCATTGGATGATCCCCTTGAACCTCTCTTGTTGACTTATCATTGGACAAACCCTTTGACCATTCGGCAAGCCTTCTTGTCCAAATCCTCAGAACCCTTGACCCTCTGTTAGTTCTTTGAGCCTATGCTTGTTCCTACCCGGACCAAGTGTAACATTAGTGCCTCCTCATCATCATCCTTAGTCTCCACTACCCAGAACCTCTGCAATCCTTCTGGGAGAACCTTTGACATCATCTGACATAATTCTAAAACCTTCATCCACTGGAACCCTCAGTTGTCATCTCTGGAGTCCCTGACTTATGTCAGTACATAACCTTCAACCCCTGTCCTTGACCTAGGTGATTATCATTAGGTCTACACTTGTCTCTACCTGGGCCAAGTGTAACAATCCCTCAAGGTTTGCCTGTAGTTATGCAGTACCTGTCCTCAAAGTTTTATATTTGTATGTGATATACCTATGTCAAAAAGCTTTGTAAGGCAACATGAATATCAAGAGTACTTTGTTCACTTTTATAAGCTGCTGTGAGAGAAACAAGACACTTTGAAACATTGTCTATGTTGAATGGACTCTGTTTTACATACATAGTAATTAGTTCACACATCACATGTATTTACTTTCGGACTCAGCAGAGCTGAGTTCTAATCGATTCTTTACTCGATACCACCATCACCTGTCATAAGCAGCTCAACCCAACCAACCAAAGGTATGTGAGAGACCTTCCCGTGTATGTAACACGCGTACTCGCAACAGGTTATGAGCCCCAAGCAGGCAGGCTAGCGTTTCACGCAACCCTCCCCGCTCTCTCATCCTTACCTGACCATTGGTTGGTGCAGATTCAGTTCTGCCTGCCATTCGGGTGCCTTCAGGGTGCGGATTAAGTTCCACCCCCAAATGGTGAACGTTTGAGCCGTCTGTGTGGATTAAGTTCCACCAGACGCTCTGCAAAGCGAAAGCCATGCAGAGCAGCCGCTCTCCATCTCAAAACAAGGGGAGACTATGTCCCCCGAGTTTTTGGGCTCTGGACGTTCAGCGACGCGGTTCTACCCCGTCCCTTTTACTTATTGTTTAAGGTACCTATGCTAACGTTCATCCCCACCAGAACCTACCATGTCTTCCACCTCCCTCTCCACCATTGTCAAGCTCAACGGCACGAACTACCATGCCTGGCGGTCCCAGATGGACAACTACCTTCACTCCATCGGGGTCTACTCCCACATCATGAAGCTTTGACCTTCAGTTCCTGTCGCAACTGCGGAGTTGAGAGACTCCAACGGCCTAGTCACCCAAGCGGCCTACACGCCACCTGCCGATGAAGTCCACCATGCTGAAGAAAAGCAGGAGGACTGGGACAACGACAACGACAAGGCCACTGGCACTATCGCGCTCACTTGCGAATGTCACATTCGCGAGTGCGGCATTGACTTCAGCGATCACGCTGAAAACATTCTCATCGAACTCGAAAAGAGGTTCGACAACCCCACCGTCTCCTCCACCATCATGGAGTTTAAAGCCCTCATGGGCCTCCAAATCCCCGACAACAACTTGCCGGTGTCGGCTTTCTCAAAGCTCGACACCCTCTTCTCCCAGCTTTCCAACTTCAGATACCCGGTTGACGACAAAATCAAGTTGTTAATCGTGATCTCCAAGATCCCGAAGTACACCGATCACGTCACTGCAGCCATTGCCGCTGCAAAGCCCGAGATGAACTCGGCAGGAGTTGTTGTCAAGACAGTTCCTACTGTTGACGAGATATCTCAACAAGTAGAAGTGTCATGGCAAACGTATGTGCAATGCCATCCCGCCAAGGACTCCTGGCCTCAACAGGCCAACAAAGTTAGCGCCGTCAAATGGCAGCAGGGGGAACCCCAGTTCTCCCAGCAGCAGCAGACACAACAAGGTGGTTCCTCCTCCAGGGGGAATAACCAGAAAGCGCAGAAGGGCAACTGCTCTGAAAAGGGTGAAGAAAAGTGCAAGGAGAAGAAGAAGACCTGCAAGGAAAAGAAGCAGGCAGAGGCTGCACAAGCCTCCGCCTCCTTCGCCTTCAGCTCCGCCACCATCATCGCCCCTGCCACCACCATGTTCACGTCACCCATCCCTGACCCCCACCGCAACACGCACACGTCTGGCGCGACCCACTATGGGCCACCAGCATTTCCTCTCACCAAGGAAACCGTCTCACTCGCACAATGCCTCGAGGTCCCTGCAACCTCCTCCACAATCCACAACCTCGAACCGGTTGCAAACCGCTGCTCCAAGTGTGCTCGCACGGAGCAATCCCTTTCCGACCACCTCTCCGCCCCGCTTTCTGAATGGATCGTGGATGTTCCACTTGCCGGAACCACCAGAACTATGGAGGTCGATGAAGACGTTATAAGTCTAGGCGACGATGCCTATGATGAGTACATTGAGGGTTTCTTCATGGAATCCACATCTCAGTGCGTACTCCCTTCCTCATCTACATCAGGTACTGACGTGCAATTAAATTTGCCGCAGGTAAATCGTATTTACACATTTCCTGTAGTAGATAGTTCTAATACATCTGCTATGCATGAATTTGCTCTGTGTGACACTTGTAGTAAGGACAGCAAAGGAAAGGAAAAAGCGCATGACCACAAGGTCCCATCGGACATGTGGCTGCTCGACTCAGGAGCTTCGGCTCATTTCTCACCTGATCGCTCCGACTTCGTCGAGTATCAGAAGTTCAACCAGCCCCAGTGGGCTTCCACCGCCAACAGCCGATCACCTATCATAGGTAGAGGCACCATTTTGCTAAGGTTTGGCAACCACATATGCCGCCTATCACCTGTCATGCACATGCCTTCGTGTGCAGTCTGACTAGTGTCAATGGGCACTCTCTTGCAGAACGCCTGTCTCACGCTTCACGCCAGGCCCGGATATCTTACGATCTGGGACCAATGTGTTAAGGGAGCTTACTTGGAGTTCCACAGTCATGGTGGACAGACCATGTATTGGCTTCACGCCAAACCCATTTTCCCCAATGAGGTGCCCTCCAGCATGTCATCACTTGCCTCTGAGGTCAAGTATGATCTCATGCACCGACATCTCAGACACTCGTCCCCTGATGTCATCAGGCACGCTAAAAAGCACCTGAAGGGTTTTCCTGATGTGAAGATCCCATTGAAAACTGGCCTCTGTCAAGGGTGTCAGCTCAGCAAACAGCCGAATCGTCCTTTTCCTCTTAGCAAGATGCGGGCAACCACTCCCTTTGAGTTGATCCACTCAGACTTAAAGTCCTTCGAGGTCACGTCTTACTCGAAATATAAGTACGCAGTCGTCTTTTATGATGACTTTACCTCAATGGCCTGGACCACCTTAATATGGTCCAAGGATCAAACACTCCGTGCAACCAAGCAATGGTTCGCATTCGTCCGAAATCAGTATAACACTGTGGTAAAACACTGGCGATCTGATGCCGGAGGCAAATACACTTCCAGCGCCTTCCAGGATTTCCTGAAGGACAACGGAGTGAATATCCAACAGTCCACCCCATATGCACACCAGCAGAATGGGCGTGCGGAACGCCTAATCTGTACATTAATGGACAAGGCACAGGCTATGCGGTTACACACTTGCCTCCCTCCCTCTTACTTGGAATGGGCTCTGCTTCACACAACCCACATTTACAACTGGACCCCACAGCTTAGGCTAAAATGGGATACCCCCCTGACATTACTTAAGGGGGAGAAACCGTCCGTTGAACACCTTCGGGTATTCAGTTGTGGTGCCTACATGCACATTCCTGCAAAACGCCGTGGTGGAAAGCTACAGCCGAAATTGCAGCTGATGATCTACTTGGGCGTAGCCCCTGGTAGTGACTTGAATTTTATATTTATGTCACCAACAAATACCGTTGTAACATCGGCTCACGCAATCTTTGACGAGACTCTCTTCCCGAGATGCTCTCGATCTGCTCCACACCGTCCCCATGCAGGTCCCCTGGAACCAACTCATACACACGATGAGGTTCTGGAAGTTCCAGTCCCGGCTTCCACTGGTTCCGATGAGAGTTCCGAGTCGGAACTTAGTTCCGGCGAAGAGTCCAGTTCGGATTCAAGGAATTCACCCTCCCCTTCACCATTGCCGAGCCTGAGGACGTCGAGATCTTCTTCTCCGTCCCTCGCTCCTTGCACCCAGACGCCCAGTCCAGCTCCTCCTCCAGTGATACCTCCATCACACCGACCACCACCTA
>JBBPLE010000153.1:0-61176 GCA_038089675.1 Boletales sp. KT-2023b
ATGATGACTCTGCATATGCCAACATGACCGGTTCCCCTGGTGGAGATAGGTGCATGGATTTCTGATTTTTCTTTTGATTTTATTCTTCATAGTGATTTCGAATGTACTCTGGGGGTAATGTTATGATTCACTTCTTTTTCCTTCATTGTTCTTTGATACAATAGACTGGCCCGACCCGGTATCTTTTACCTTCTTTAGAGTGCTCTAGAACATGCAACGTGTTTGTCACACACCTTTCATTTCTGCCTTCTATTCTTGCTATCTACACTTCTATTTCCTGTGGAAGGTTCTATCTTCACTTCGCTTAGTCACCAACCTTCCATGACCTTCCAATACCTTCTACCCTTTGCAGTACTTAAGCTGTTGTCCTACTCGATGTAACCCCAGCTTAGTCCTGCTCAATTCTACCTTGACCACTTCGAACCCTTGACCCCTCTCGTCGACTCATTGTCGGATGATCTCCTTGACCTCTCTTGTCGACTCATCGTCGGACGATCCCCTTGAACCTCTTGTTGACTCATTGTTGGACGATCTCCTTGACCCCTCTTGTTGACTCATCGTCGGACGATCCCCTTGAACCTCTCATTGACTCATTGTCAAACGATCCTCTTTAAACCTCTCGTCGACTCATCGTTGGACGACTCCTAGATCTCTTCGTCGACTCATTGTCGGACGAGTCCTTTGACTATTCGACAAGCCCTCTTGACCGAATCACTTGAACCCCTTGACCCTCTGTTAGTTCTTTGAGCCTACGCTTGTTCCTACCTGGACCAAGTGTAACAAGTTCCTGATGACAAACAAGATAATCATGATGTAACACTTCTCCCTCCTTCCTTATTCATCAATATGATTGACACTGCCCTAATGGACAAACTTTGTTCCTCCTTCACCACTGATCCCCTCATCCTCAACTCTCTCCAGGCATTGGATGGAGAAGTTCCCTCCCAACTCTGCTCCCACCTCTCTGACTGGAAATATGATGCCAGCATCCTCACTTATCAAAACCAGGTCTACATTCCATATGACCTTGAACTCTGCCAATCCATCATAGCCCAGCACCACTCCCACACCTTGGCCAGTCACCCCAGCTATCTCAAAACACAACAACTTGTAGCATCTGAATTCTGGTGGCCAGGAATGGCTACTTTTATTAGGAAATATGTTGAGGGTTGCATGCATTGCCAACACACCAAGATGGACACACACCCCTCTGCACCCCCCCCACTTCCTATTCCCTCCAAATCATCCCACCTTTTCCAACAAATCTCCTGTGACCTAATAACCAATCTTCCCCTCTTGGATGGATTTGACTCTTTATTGGTTGTGGTCGACCATGGGCTTACAAAGGGGGTAATTTTATGTCCAACCAAGAAAACTGCCACAGCCAAGGGAATTGCCACACTCTTCCTCAATAGGGTCTGGAGATGGTTTGGTCTTTATGACAAAATTATCTCAGATTGCGGACTGCAATTTGCTTCAGCTTTCACTAAAGAACTAGGAAAACTCCTTGGTTACAATCTGTCCCTCAGCACCACCTACCATCCACAGATGGACAGAGAAACAGAATGAGTCAACCAGGAAGTTGAAACATACCTATAGATCTTTTGTGGTAACAACCCAACAATCTGGGCTGAACATATCACCATGGCAGAATTCACTCATAACCACCACCCCCATTCCATCACCCAAAAATCCCCATTCTTTCTCATGATGGGCTATGAACCCCACCCCCTCCCCATGGTTATCTCTGAGTCATGGCTACCAGCATTAGAACAATGTCTCAAGGAACTTTTGGCCACCTGCAATGAAGCCCTGGCTGCACATGATCTTGCATGCCAGCTTATGAAATCCAGGTACCACAGGAAATTCATTCTGTTCACTAAAGGAGATAAAGTTTGGTTAAATGCCAAAAAGCTTAAATGAAACATCATCACCCCTAAATTCTCAGCCAAACAAGAAGGTCTCTTTACCATCACCAAAGTCCTCTCCCTGGTCACTTACCAACTATGGCTCCTTCTTACTTGGAAAATCCATAATGTCTTCCACACCTCACTGCTCTCATGATACCATGAGAACGAAATACACAGCCCTAATTTCCCAGCCCCTTCACCAGATCTGATTGGAGGAGAAGAGGAATACAAAATAGAACAAATTATCAAGCACTGTGGCAACCATTCCCAGAGGCAGTATCTTGTCAGATGGAAAGGCTATCCACTGGAAGATGACTCATGGCTTCCAGAATGGGAGTTAAAACATGCACAGGATCTCCTCCACAATTATACAAACCTCATCTCCAAAGCATCTCCCTCATCACCCAAACCACAGTCACTATGTCTGCCACCTCCCCCATCTCTGTTTTGTCTGGATCCCTTACTCCACCTCCAATTAGCTCCCCCTCCACTTCTCCCATCTTACCCCCCTCCACCTCTACCTTCATCGAGGAACAGATCCTTCAGATTGCTCTCCATATCCTTGACACCATACTTGACGATCTCCCTACCTCCCCTGTTATCGAACCCCCCACTCTGGCCCCATCCACCCCTGCCTCACCCCCTGGCCTTCCCACACTCCCCCCATTCCCTCCCTCCATCCCTGTCTATGTCCATTGCCTCTGTCACACAAATCATCACATCTTATTCACCCATGTCCTCTCCTAAGAAGCCCCTAGATCTGCTTTAGAGCAACACCAGGCATACATTATGTCTCCAGAAATCATTTCTGCTGTCACCCTCTTTGATGAAACATTCTCCCTCATCAACAACCTGGCCATCACCTATCACTCGACTGATGCCCCTCTATGGACCATCATCAGTCAACTAAGGGAAAAGACCTTGGATAACCTCTACCATCTAGGGTTTGGTCATATAATCAAACACATCCTCCCCTATGGGGCCATTGCTGAAGTAATCACCACCATTGCCCTCAACCTTATCACTGAGGAACAAAGGGCCTACCTCTATGGCTGACCAGCTTTCATCCCCAGGATCCCCCCCTCCCTTGCTGACTACTTAATCCCCACCCCTCCATTTCATCACCACACCCCCTCCACAGACCAGGAGAATCTCCTACCCATTGCCACTGACTTCCAACCCCATCACACCCTTGCCTCCTTATGAGCTGCAGCTGTGCTCATGGACCTTTCCAGGCACAATTCCCCCCAGAACCAATCCTGACACATCCACCATCCCACACCACATCCAAATATGGGATACATCCTATCCAATTCCAGAGCCACCACCAACTGGGATGAGATACCAATGCCCCCTCCCCCCCATACCAACACCTCCTGCTGCAACCAATGCTGACATATCAGTCATAAAACCCTTGATTGCAGACACCACTGATGCAACCACTGTAGATGCTGTGCCCTGGGACACCCCTGTCATTCTTGTCCCTGTTGCCCCTGTCCCCAATGCACCAACTTGTGGGGAGCTGACCTTGACAACATTCCCATCATTAATCATCATGGTTGTGAAAAATATGGTTCCCCCCATGGCCACAACCTTGATTGCAAAGACTACTACACCAGTTGGCAGGACAATGGTTGGGGAGAGGAGGAAGTCACCAACGAGGATATCACTTTTGATTAAAGCAAAGCCAGTGGCTTTGCCATACAAAGGGGGTAATGTTACAATTAGTGATACCCCCCTATCTTTTCTTTCTTTATTACATAACAATCTTTCTCAGTCCTCTTTCAATTCTATTGCCATGTGACATGGTAACATTGATCTCCTTTCATGTTCTAGACTTTACCATGTCTATCTATGCTTACTATCTATTTTTACATAGAGATCTTTGATTACCTTTCCAATGCATTTCCACTTGTGCAGCCCACACTATTTATTTCCCTTATTTCTCATCACCATACATAGCCCTTGATTGCAGCACCTCTGCACAGTCTTACATAGCATTATACTTAGTTTCCACAGCTTTATGGCTGTTCAATGACTCATGGTGACTCAGTATGACTGGCACCTATTAGTATAAATACTGGTCACTCATGTACAGTAACTCTAAGCAATTCCTACCTTAGATTTTCGCCTTCATCCTCAGTCCTCCTCTTAGTCATCCCTAAGCTTGGCCTTAGTGCCTCCTCAATCATTGTCCTTCACCCTTAGTCACCCAGAATCTCTGTGATCCTTCTGGGAGATCCTTAACATCATCTGACATAAGAACACACCTTCGTCCACCAGAACCCTTAGTCTTCATCTCTGGAGTCCTTGACTTATGTCAGTACGTTACCCTTAGCCCCTGTCCTTGACCTAGGCAATTATCATTAGGTCTACGCTTGTTCCTACCTGGGGCAAGTGTAACAGAATGCCTTATCTGCACATTAATGGACAAGGCACAGGCAATGCTTTTACACACTTGCCTACCTCCCTCCTATTGGGAATGGGCTCTGCTCCATGCAACCCATGTTTATAACCAAACCCCACAGCTATGGCTTAAATGGGATACTCCCCTGACAATGCTTAAGGGGGAGAAACCCTCTGTTGACCACCTATGGGTATTTGGTTGTGGTGCTTACATGCACATCCCAGCCAAACACTGTGGTGGTAAACTACAGCTGAGATTGCAGTTGATGATCTACTTGGGCATTGCCCCTGGTAGTGACTCAAACTATATCTTTATGTCACTGACAAATGCCATTGTTACATCAGCACATGCGATCTTCAATGAGATACTCTTTCCAAGATGCTCTCGATCTGCCCTGCACCATCCCCATTCGGGTCCCTTTGAACTGACTCATATACATGATGATGTTCTGGAGATTCCAGTTCTGGCTTCTGCTGGTTCCGATGAGAGTTCCAAGTTGGAATCTGATTCTGGTGATGAGTCTGATGCAGTTCATTCCACTCCTCCTAGGAATTCACCCTCTACTTCTCAATCACCAAGCCCAAGTATGTCAAGATCTTCGTCTCCATCTTTCACTCCTTGCACCTGGACTTCCAGTCCAGCCTCTCCTCCAGTAACACCTCTGTTGCACTGACCACCTCCTACTGGTCCCCTGCCTATCCCAAGGCATAGTGAGCATCTCCATAACCCTCTGACATGCCCCAGAAACATTTTCAGTGAGCACTGTCATCCATTGCAACAGCTCCAGGACCTGGAAAGTGCATCCCACTGGAAGGAATTGACCAGTGAAGCTGGCCTGTCCCATGCTCCTGATTCACCTGCAGTCCCTGGTGGACTCCCCCCATCTCCTACTTCTGAGGATGATGTTGACCATCTCACACAGGAAGGGGGAGATGCTTTGGTTTCATTCCTTTGCAATCATGCTATTCTGCATGATTCCGCTTTTGGGGCATCCCCTAACTTACATGAGTGGACATTCTGTGACATCCAAAAACTCCCTAAATTGGAGCAGAAGGATTGGCTTAATGCCTGTAAGGACCAGCTACAAATGCTGAAGGACCACAAAGTCTACAAAATTGTTCCATGCCCACAACACCACAAAGTGATTAAAAACCATTGGGTCTTCAATCAAAAGTCAGATGGTCATAAAAGAGCCCACCTGGTAGCCAAAGGCTTCTCCCAGGTTGAAGGGTTAGACTTTGACCAAGTCTTTTTCCCAGTTGTATGTTTTGAGACTGTGCAATGTATGTTCACCCTCTCAGCCCTGGAAGGATGGCACATCTCCAGGTTAGACATATGCTCAGCATACCTGTATGGTAAACTGGATGAGGAGATTTATATGGAATTTCCTGAAGGGTTCATGCCTCCCAATTCAAAAGGCAAAGTCCTCTGTTACACTTGGTCTGGGTAGGAACAAGTGTAGGCTCAAAGAACTAACTGTGGGGTCAAGGTTTCAAGGTATTTGGACAAGAGGGCTTGCCAGAAGGTCAAAGGTTTAGTTGACGATCATCATTGATGAGTTTTAAAGGAGTCATCCAACGATGAGGTTGACGAAGGAGTTTCAGAGATTTGAGGGAGTTGTCCAACAATGAGGTTGACGAAGGAGTTTCAGAGATTTGAGGGAGTTGTCCAATGATGAGGTTGATGAAGGAGTTTCAGAGATTCGAGGGAGTCATCCAATGATGAGGTCAACAAAGGAGTTCAGAGATTTGAGGAGATCAAGGTAAGATTGAGCAGGACTAAGCTGAAGATACATCAAGTAGAATAACGGCTTAAGTACTGTGAGGAATGGAAACTAATGGAAGGTCACAGAAGGTTTGTTACTAAGCAATCAAAGATAGAACCTTCCATAAGAAATAGAAGCACAGATAACAAGAATAGAAAACGGAAATGAAAGGTGTGTGGTGAACATGTTGTGTGTTCTAGAGCACTCTAAAGAAGGTAAAAGGGGTACCAGGCCAGGCTGGTCTATTGTATCAATGAAAAGAAGTAAATCGTAACATTACCCCCAGAGTACATTTGAGGTTATGATGAAGAATAAATCCAAAAGAAGAATCAGAAATCCATACATCTATCTCCACCAGGGGAACCAGTCATGTTGGCATATGCTGAGTTGTCATATCCTGGGTCATTGTTGTTCAGGTCTAAGTCAGCAAGTTTGGGATTGGGAGAGGGACAACGATAACATTGATGAGGGCAGGGGGTTTGGTGACAACGATAGGATGGGGGAGGAACCTGCCTAGGAGCTGAATTGGAGTTGGAGGATGGGGAATCAGAGAGCCATTCGACAAGAGGTTGGGGTGGGGGTGATGCAAAACCAGAATGCCTAGAGCATGTGGAAGAAGCTGAAGAGGAGAAAGAGGAATTTATGGGGTTAAGGGTATGTGGACAAGGACGACGAGGACAGTGATGTTGGGTGTGACCAGGGCAGTGATGAGCACAGTGTGGGCAGATGTAGTATGGACAATTGATGTGGATGTGAGAGAGTTGGTGGCAATGGAAACATGCTTGGCTGTAGAGGTAGTGGTTGGGGGAAAGAGGTATGTTACATTGTCCTTCCCAACTAACTTCTGCTCATTCCATGACAGCTAGTTTCTCAAGGGTGAGAGGTTCTTTGGAGGCTTCTGGGGATGGGTTCTGGTAGAGGCAGTGACATTCGTCAAGTTCTCAGGTATAGCATAGGACATCCTTGGCTAGCTTGTCCATTTCCAGCTGGTGCATGACAGAAAGGATGAGGTTGGTCAGCTCTGTACAGGTTTCATGGAGGGTGGTGACATGTTCTGTGGGGTAATTTGACATCTGGTTGGCAAGGGGGTAGAGACTATGGATTTCTTGGAAAAGGAGAAGGAGGGTATCAAGGGGGGAGAAGGGTTCTAAGTGGGCACAAAGGGGGATAATAAGATGGGGGGTTTCAAGAAAGAGCATGAGGAAGGATTGTTTGGTGATGGGGAAGGGATTGGGATGGATGTGTTGGGCATAGAGTGGTAGTTCGACAGAGACCACTGGATTTGGGTCGAGAGCAGGGAGATGTAGAGGGGGAGATGTGGGTTGGGGAATGCCTGGGTTGTAATTAGTGGAGTCAAGGCCTTGAATATGATAGAGCAGGGGGGTGGTCCAGCCAGTGGGGCTGCAGTGGGGGAGGGAGATCTAGTGGAAGCAGACATGTTTGGGTTTCATGGATGGTGTGAGGGATGAGGAAGGAAAGATGTGAGGGTGGAGAGTTTTATAATCAGATAGGATTTCCTTGGCATGGTTGAACTCCGATTCAGGTAGCCAGGAGTCTTCTTTGGCCAAATATCCCTTCCATCGGACTAGGAATTTTTGGTTGTTTGGGGTTCCACAGTGTCGGATGATTCTTTCCATTTTGTATTCCTCTTCTCCGTTGATAAGGTCAGGTGGAGGAGAAGGGAAGTTTGGCCCATGTATGTCGTTTTCGTGATAGGGCAATAACAGGGATGCATGGAAGACCAGGTGTATTTTCCATGTGCATGGGAGGTGGAGTTTGTAAGTAAGGGAGGAAAGGACCTGAGTAACAGTAAATGGGCCTTCTCGCTTGGGAGCAAACTTTGGATGGGAGATAAGACATTTCAGATTTCAGGCTTCTAGCCAAACTTTGTCACCTTTATGAAAGGGAGTAAATTTTCCATGGAAACAGGATTTCATAACTTGTCTAGCAAGTTCATGGGCCGCCAGGGCTTTGTCTCTGGCTGCAGAGAGGAGTTTGAGTTGTTCTTTGACTGCAGGGAGGTTTGTTTCAGTGATGATGGTGGGGAGAGGACAAGGTTCAAATCCCATCATGAGGAAGAATGGCGATTTGTTGGTGATGGAATGAGGGTGGTGGTTGTGTGCGAATTCAGCATGGGAGATGAGGTCAGATCATGTGGAAGGGGAATTGCCGCAGAAGATCCAAAGATAGGTTTCTACTTCTTGGTTTACCCATTCAGTTTCTCCATCAGATTGAGGGTGGTATGCAGTGGAGAGGGAGAGGTTGTATCCAAGGAGTCATCTGAGTTCTTTTGCAAAGGAGGAGGCAAACTGGGGTCCACAATCTGAGATGATTTTGTCATAGAGGCCGAACCAGGTGTAAACTTTGTGGAAAAAGAGAGAGGCAATTCCTTCAGCAGAGATAGATTTCTTGGTAGGGCAGAGAATCACCCCCTTAGTAAGCCCATGGTTGACCATGACCAAAAGACTGTCAAAGCCAGAAGAGACAGGGAGGTCCATGATGAGGTCACAAGAGATCTGTTGGAAAGGAATAGGAGAGGAAGAGATGATGGGGGAGAGGGGGGGGTAGTGGGATGGGTGTTTGCTTTCAAGGATTGACAGGGGGCACATCCTTTGATGTATTTGTGAACAAATTGAGTGAGGCCTGGCTACCAAAACTCAGTGGCAACAAGTTGACGAGTTTTGAGATATCCAGGGTGTCCAGCAGAGGTGTGATCGTGGTGTCGTTCAACGATGGAGCATTGAAGGTCAGGGGGAACATAGACATGTCCTTGGAAGGTGAGGACACCAGCGTCATATTGCCAGTCAGAGAGATGAGAGCAGAACTGAGCAGGAACATTGCTGGTGGTAGTGTGTAGAGCATCTAGGACAAGGGGGTCTAAGGTGGAGAAGGCAGCCAGTTTGGTTTGGAGGGAGGTGTGGATGAGGTTGACAAAAAGGGTGTCAGGAATGAGGATGACATTGTCATTATCCTCATCAGTAGGTGGGAGAAGATCTGGTTGGCAAGAGAGGGCATCCAGTGCAGTGAGAGAGGTACCAGGGATGTGGGTTAGGTGGAGGTCAAAGTCTGAGATGTCAAGTAACCAACAAGCCTGTCATTGGTTGAGTTTCTGAGGTTGGCAGAAATATGTAAGGTTTTTGTGATCAGTGAAGACTTCAACAGGAAAGGGGGATCCTTGGAGGTAGTGGCACCAGGCTTTGAGTCCATGAATAACAGTGAGGAGTTCTCTATCATAGATATTGTAGTTGCATTCAGTAGAGGAGAAGGATTGTGAGAGGTAAGAGCATGGATGCCAATCTCTGTTAGTGTTGGTTCGGAGAAGGACTCCACCAGAGGCATATTTGGAGGTGTCAGTGGTGATGGCAAAGGGGTGGGCAGGGTCTGGGAGGTGGAGGATTGGACGACTGAGGAACAGTCATTTGGGTTCATCGAAGAATTGTTGGCAACTAGGAGACCAGTCCCAGGGTTGGTTTTTCTTTGTGAGATCAAGGAGGGGGCATGTGATGTTGGAGTAATTGGGAATGAATCATCGGTAGAAGTTGGCAAATCCTAAGAAGGAGCAGACATCTTTGACTTTGGCAGGGGCTGGCCATTCACGAATGCCATCTAGTTTTACTGGGTCCATGACAAGCTCATTGGGGCAAACGATCATGCCAAGGTAATCAACTTCATCAGTAGCGAACTTGCATTTGTTGAGTTTGAGGTGAAGATCTAACTCAGTCATGTGTTAGAGTACTTGTTTAGTTCGTTCTTCATGGGTTTTGGTGTCAGGAGAGAAGATGAGGGGATCATCCATGTAAATGACTAGCCATCCTTCTGCAATCATATTGCAGAAGGAATCATTCATGAAGCATTGGAAGGTGGTGGGGGAGTTGCAAAGACCAAAGAACATGACTGTCAGTTCAAATAGTCCTTTGTGGGTGATGAATGCTGCTTTCTGTTGGTGACTATCCTTGATACGGATGTTGTTGTATCCCCAACAAACATCAAATTTGGTAAAGGTTTTGGCACCTTTGAGTTTATCGACAAGGTCAGATATAAGGGGAAGAGGGTAGGTGTCATGGATGGTGTGTTCATTGACATAGTGGTAGTCTTGGCAGGGTCAAAGGCCACCACCTTTCTTTTTAATGAAGAAAAAAGGGGCAGCTTGAGGGGAGTTGGACAGATGAATCTTTCCTGCCTTGAGGTTTTTGTCGAGGAAGGCTTCTGTAGTGGCCATCTCATCAGGGGAGAGGGGGTAGAGTTTGCCGATTTTTGGAGTGAAGGAGTCATTGAGGTTGATTTCATGGTCATAGGGTTGGCTGGGGGGAATGTGGTCAGTCACTTCTTTTGAGAAGACAGAGGGAAAGGCAGAATATTTGGGTGGGAGAGTTGCCTTTGGTTTGGCTTTTTCAGCAGCCATAGCTAGTTCCGTGGACATTGTGAGTTTGGCAATGGTAGCAGAGGGAATGAAGTGAGATCCACAATAGATGATTTGGTTGATGATTCAGTTGTTGTTGGCTTGTAGGAGGTATTGGGCTTCCATATCCTTTTTCATGTAGTTGTAGAGGTGTCCATTCCAGATGGAGTTGACTTGTATGTGTTGGGGTGGGTGAGTGGTTGGTGTCTGGGAGGTGGGGGTTGGTTTGGTACAGTTGTAGTATAGCTCCTTGGATTGGTTGGAGTCGAGGGAGATAGATAGCTCTTGCTTGATCCAGTCAATGGTGGGGTTAGCTTGTTTAAGCCAGGAGAGTCCAAGGATTATGTTTTCCTTTCCACAGTTGAGGATGTAGAATGTGACACAGTGCATGAGTTGTCTGATGCAGACATAGAGCATGGTGGAGAAACAGATAAGACCATTTTTGTTTGAGGATTGATCAATGTTTCAGATGGTGATGGGAGAGGGGAGTTATTCTTTTGGGAGACGATGTTTTTGAACAAAGTCCCAGTCAATGCAAGAGATTTGCACTCCAGAGTCAATGAGAGTGCAAGTTCCAACAGCTTTTAGGTGTGATGGCTCAACGATTTCAATGGGGATTTGCATGGATCGTTTGGTAATTGATGACACAAGTACAGGAGCACACGTAAAAGAGGGAGAGCCTTGCATTGGGGAAGGTCTCTGTTCTAAAAATCCTTGTTGGGTGAAATGAAGGAGATCCTTGCCATGGTTTCTTCTTTGTCATCGTCTTCGACTTCTACTAGTCTTGGGACTTCTTCGACTTTTCTAACCTTCCTTTCTCTGGTTTTCTTTGGCTGGGAAGGGAAGTGGGGGCAGTTGCCTGAGAGATGTCCAGGTTTTCAGCAGTGGAAACAGAATCCTTTGGTAATACAGTGTTTTTGCTCTTCTGGGGTCATCTTAGATACTTTGATAGCATTAATGTCCATGGCATCAGGGTCTTTCTGGGGGCAGGAGGAGGAGGAGGAGAATGAATGGTAGGGGAGGTTGGTCTTGCCTCGTTTTGCCATATCATCAGCTCTTCCTCATTAGGTGAGGAAGTGGGTGGCTTTGGTGTACCATTCATCGATTTTGGTGGAAATGGTGTCCATAGACATGATGCAGCACATGAGTTTGACATAGATGCTGGTGGAGAAGTATCTGATGAGGACATTTTGGTTGGTGATTCTGCTGATCTGGACATGGTTTTGGAATTCAGAGATATACTTGGTGAGGTTGGAGAGAGAGGGCTTTCCTTCCATCTTGGTGGAGGAGAGCCAGGTGATGGAGAGGGCAGTGGTGTCTCTATATTTGAAGGTGGTGTTGAACTCCATTATGAAGTCCGTGTAGGTCCCAAAACCTTTGTTTGCACTGAGAGCAGCTTTTCAGAAAGAGGAGGCCTAAGTAAGGGCAGCTCCTTTGGTCATATATGAGAGGGCAAAGGCAATTTTCTTGGTGTCAGTGGTATAGACTTCTTTGTTGACAAGGAGGTAGGTTTGGACAGAGTCCAACCAGATCGTGGCTTTGGTGTAGTCACCATCAAAGTTTTCGGGGGTGCCAATGTGAAGCTCAACTGGTTTCGATGTCATGGTGGGATGAGGTGGTTGTGGGGGAAGGAAGGGGGGAAGTAGGTGTGAGGGGACAAATTGATGAGGGGGAATGGGGGTAGAGGGTTGGGGAGGAAGGAGGAGAGGTCTGGTTATGGTGGGGGTGGGGAGAGGTGGTGTTGGTTCCCTGAGAGAGATGTCTGGGGCAGGGACAAAGGTTTCTTTGAGAGACTTGTCAGAGTCCTTGTCAGAGTGTTCAGTGGAGGGGGGAGATTCTGAGGGAACTCAGTAAGAGCATCATAGTGCCCTTTCAAGGGCTCCTGGTGTTCAAGGGGAGGAAATGGTGGGAAACTACAGCAATGGTAGCCCAAAAGAGGAGCTTAGTCCTTTTGTTATGCTTGATCCAGGTAGGAATGAGCATAGGCTCAAAGAACTAACTGTGGGGTCAAGGTTTCAAGGTATTTGGACAAGAGGGCTTGCCAGAAGGTCAAAGGTTTGGTTGATGATTGTTGTCGATGAGTTTTAAGGGAGTCATCTGACGATGAGGTCGATGAAGGAGTTTCAGAGATTTGAGGGAGTCATCCAATGATGAGGTCAATGAAGGAGTTCAGAGATTTGAGGAGATCAAGGTAAGATTGAGCAGAACTAAGCTGAAGATACATTGAGTAGAATAACAGCTTAAGTACTGCAAGGAATGGAAACTAATGAAAGGTCATGGAAGGTTCATTATTAAGCAATCAAAGATAGAACCTTCCATAAGAAATAGAAGCACAGATAACAAGAATAGAAAACAGAAATGAAAGGTGTGTGGTGAACACATTGTGTGTTCTAGAGCACTCTAAAGAAGGTAAAAGGGGTACCAGGCTGGGCTGGTCTATCGTATCAATGAAAAGAAGTAAATCATAACATCCTCCGCCTATTGTGTGCACTTTATGGACTCAAGCAAGCTGGCTTAGCCTGGTGGAAAGCACTTGATGCATCCATGGCAGAACTCACCTTTAAACAGCTAAAAACCAATGCTGGACTTTTTATTTATTGCAAAGGCAAAGACATTTGTCTAGTGATAGTCTATGTAGATGATGCCCTCTTCTGCGGCCCTAATAAGATCTTTGTAGACAAGATCAAGGCTGCATTTATGAAGAAATGGGAATGTCATGATCTTGAAGAGCCATCTGAATTCCTTCAAATGAATATTTGTTGAGAAGGTCATAATATCCAAATCAACCAAAATAATTACCTCAACAAGGTGCTTGAGCGATGTGGCATGACCAACGCCAAATCTGCACCTACCCCTCTCCCACAGGGTTATTACCCAGTGAAGAACAATGCACCAATCCAACATGATTTACAGGTGTGTTTTCAGACCATGATCAGCTCATTGCTGTATCTTATGATCAGCACCCATCCAGACATCACATATGCAGTTACCCAACTTGCATGAATGTCAGCCAATCCATCTCAGGAGCACCTAGATTGGGCCCTGTATATCTGCTGTTATCTTGTTAGTACATGCAATTATGCACTCATTTACAATGGTGCCAGCAGCAAAGGCTTAATTGCCTGTATGGATTCAGATTGGGTGCAGGATGTTAATACTGCACACTCTCAAACCAGCTTCTATCTTAAGATGGCTGATGGTGTGTTTTTGTGGAATTCACACTTACAAAAAACCACCACCATCTCTTCCACTGAAGCAGAATATATGGCTTTGAGCAATTGCTCTTGCCAATACATGTGGATCCATGAGATGATGGGTCAGCTTGGCTACAAGTTGAAACCTATCCCCATCTGTGGTGATAACCAGGGTAGTTTATTCATCACACAAAACCCTGTGACTGAACAGCACAACAAACATATCTGGGTGAAATACCACTTCATCCACAATGCAGTCATGGTCCACAAGTTAGTGGAGCTATTCTATATCCCCAGGACTGACAATCCTGCTGATATGTTCATCAAGAACCTTGGATGCATCAAGTTCAATGAATTCCGCTCCCAGCTTGGACTAGAGTTTAAAAACTCTATGTAAAAATACTACCTCTGTTTAAATGCTTACATATCTACTGTACACTTGGCAAGGGGGAGTGTTGAATGGACTCTGTGTTACATGCATAGTAATTAGTTCACATATTCAATGTATTTATGTTCAAACTCAGCAGAGCTGAGTTCTAATTGATTCTCTTTCAATAACCATCACCACCACCCTTAGTTGTGTCACCACCAACATTACCAGGTATGTGAGAGACCTTCCCATGTATGTAACATGCATACTTACAACAGGGTGTACCTGCAGTGGGTTTTGCCCACAGGTTTATTGTTTGAACCAGTCTACAAAAAGATGTAGCATGATAATTAACACCACAAATAATCACATCCCAGCCTTTCTCAAGTGCACTCTTCTGGCCTTCAACATCAGGAAGTGTGACCATTTCATCAGCAAACTCAGAAGTGACTGTGCAGCACTGTGTTATGATTCATGATTCCCCCCTATCTTTTCTTTCCATTTTACATAATAATCTCTCTCAGTTTTTTGATTCTTTTGCTATGTAACACAGTAACATTGATATCCCTTCATGTTCTAGACCTTACCATGTCTATTCATGCTTACTATCTATTTTTACTTAGAGATCTCTGATCACTTTCCTATGTGTTCCCACTTGCATAGCCCATGCTATTTATTCTCTCTATTTTTCCCATCATCACTCATAGCCTCTGATTGCAATGCCTTAGCACAGTCTTGCATAGGACTATACTTAGTTTATGCAGCCTTAGGGCTATCTGTTGACTCCAGGTGACTCAGTATGACTAGCACCTTCTAGTATAAATACTGGCCACTCATGTACAGTAACCTTAAGCAATTCCTACCTGAGGTTTTTGCCTTCACTTCCCTAGTCCTCCTCTGAGCTCATCCCTAAGTTTGGCCTTAGTGCCTCCTCATTGTCATCCTCAGTCTCCACCACCCAGAACCCCTGCAATCCTTCTGGGAGAACCTTTGATGTCATCTGATGTAACTCTGAACCTTCATCCACTGGAACCCTTAGTCTTCATCTCCAGAGTCCTTGACTTATGTCAGTACATAACCCCTTGGCCCCTGTCCTTGACCTAGGTGATTATCATTAGGTCTATGCTTGTCCCTACCTGAGCCAAGTGTAACACACTGTACAGACAGTTGCAGTGAGTGTTGTGTTCCTGTTACAAGTCTTTACCCACCAGCTTCTGCAATTCCTGGCAAATTATAATGGAGCTATTACATTTGGCCCAGATAGGGACAAGCATAGACCTAATGATAATTGGCTAGGTCAATGACAGGGGCTAATGGTTATGTACTGATGTAAGTTAGGGACTCCAGAAATGAAGATAAAGGATTCTGGTGGACAAAGGTTTAGTGATTATGTTGGATAACATCAAGGATCTTCCAGAAGGATCTCAGAGGTTCTGGGTGGTGGGGGATGAAGGACTGTGATGAAGAGGCACTAAGGCCAAGCTTAGAGATGACTTAGAGGAGGACTGAGGAATGAAGGCAAAAACCTAAGGTAGGAATTGCTTATCATTACAGTACATGAACAACAAGTATTTATACTAAGAGGTGCCAATCATACTGAGTCACCTGGAGTCAATGGATAGCTATTGGGCTGTGTGATCTAAGTATAATCCTATGTGAGACCCATGCAAAGGAGCTGCAATCAAGGGCTGTACAAATGATGATGAGAAATAAGAAGAATAAATAGCATGGGCTGTGCAAGTGGGAACACATAGGAAAATGATCAGAGATCTCTATGTAAAAATAGAAAGTAAGCATAAATAGACATGGTAAAGTCTAGAATGTGAAGGGATATCAATGTTACTGTGTCACATAGATATAGAATTGAATGAAGACTGAGAAGGATTAACACATAAAGAAGAAAGAAAAGATAGGGGTGAACTATGAATCATAACAGGAGCCCTGGGAATGTAACTAGTAAATTGGTGCCAAGCTTTGCATAATCCACTCTCTCATTCACCTCATTGTTCTTGTCCATTGACCTCCTGCAATTTTGCATTTACTATGCCTTCTCCTTGAAGCCACAAATAGTGTTCACATCATATTCTCACTCAAGAAAGATCTCACCTTCAAGATTATCCACCACAATATAATTGCTTTATAACTCAATCAAATTACACTCAAGAAGGCAGAGGAAGACCTATGTAAATGATGTAGACAAACACATTAGACATTACCATCTTTCAATTTGGGAGAGTGGATGCTCTGTTGCATCTGAATATGCAGTGTGAGAGCTTCATGTCTTCCAATGTCACAGGTATGGCAGGCAACATTGATCATTGGGTACATTTGTTACTTTCTTCTCAAGGTGCTATTTTACTTAGTGCTTCTCCACCCTCAGGTTTGAATTCCCTACAGACATTGGATATTGTCTTGGACTAGTAAATTCATATTGTTCTAGTACTATGTACATAGTATATCAGACAAGTGTGTGATGGTCTGGCAGCTGATGTATTGTACAACTCTGGAGGAACCTGGTTGAAATCTTGCTATGGCAGGTGATTTATGTGAGTGCCAAGAGTACCAAGACAACATTAAAAAAATGAGCTAAGTGATTTGCCTGACTGTCATGTCCTGTGACATTTACCAATCCATTCCTGGCTCCTCCACCCTATCCATCACTTGTCTGCTCAGCTCTGATTCCACTTAGACATTTCCATTTCCATTCAGCCATATGCAGTCTCATCTTGGCCAGCTACACCTCAGTACTGGTTGCCATCACAAAGTATGCCACCAAAATGTAGCATTGTGCAGGACTGCACACTTCTGTTACCACTCTGCCTCTGTGTACCTGTAGTACAGCCTCTCATCTATGTATTTAAACTGTAGTTTGCTGAGGACAAGTTCCTCAGTCTGAGTGTCAACCTTGTTTGCTTCTCCACTTGTCCCTTTTGCTCTTGCTCTCTCTCTCTCTTTCTCTCTTTTCATCCAATTTTGGTCACCTCTGCTATGGTAGTCTTCCAACTACCATTGTGCTTAGTCCTTGTCCAATCTCTGAAATATGAGAGCTGGAACCACACAAGGGCACAGGGGTTATCTAAAGCTGATGCTCTCACTCCTCCAACCTAGTCTTGCCTAGAACCCCAAACCTCCACACTTCCAACCTACATCCAACCTCTGCCAACAAGCAGAGAAAGCAGACTTGACACTGACTGGGACAGTCTAGGCTAGAGTTACCAAAACTGGGTGCTCAGCTATCTATCCCATGGAACTGGAAGCTCAGTTGCTGAGTAAGGCTGGTTTGTTAATGTGGATGAATACCATCCAATTTTCTTTTATATCATGTTTCCAGATATCATGTTTTTGTGCATGTACAGGTTAAGCAGTTTTGTTCAACAGTAACATTCAATTTTGTTTTGATTTTGTTATTTCAATTTTAGTTTATTTTTCTCATTGATACTGTAAAATCAATTGAAAACATTTGGATCAACCAATCTTATTTGTTTAAATTTATGTCATTGATATGATGGGTGACAAAATTGAACCAACATAATCCAATTTTGACTTGAGCAAAATACTGTAACAATTAATTCAGAGTTAGTAGCAAGCAATTTGATTTTTAAAAAAAATTTCCTCTTACAGAAATAAGCAACATTCTATGTAAATGGTCTGGCAAATTTTAATCATCACCATAAGACAACATTTTCATTTATTTCATCATGTTTTCAATCAAAAATGCTGAATTTCTCATTTAATTGTATCATATTTTTGCCAGTAACATGATGATGAAATAATCTAGACTTTCTAATTATTTTCTTCACAATTTGTTCAACAATAACATAATTTCCTGCACCTAGTGGTGAGGGAGTAGTATGGCAATTGGTGGCAGAATGGTGTGGTGCCCAATTACCAATCATAAATGGAAAATTGACATTGGGTGGCAGGCATTTAGGCCATGCCTATCAATGTGGGTCTACATGCAGTCAGTGTTAAGGGTTGGCAGTCCAGGGCTCAACCAGTGACATCACTCAGTCAGGGACTTGTCAGGACCAGCCTAGGATGCCATGTACATGAAGACATGAATGGTCTGACTGGAAGAGTGCAGTGCAAGCCATTCTAATGCAACAGATATGGTGGAAGGTGTTAGATATGGCCAGATATATCAGACAGGGGTGGAATTCATCAGGGAAGGGCAGTGAGGGAAGTGAAAAAGAAACTAGGTGTAACAATCAGTAATTGTATCATGGATCATTTTAAATTTCAGTCATAGTATTGCTGAGCATTTCAAATTGAATGAACCAAAAAGGTCTGGGACCATAATCACAAATTTAGAACTTTATGCATAGAGTTCTACAACATCATGTGAGTTGTACTTATATTCTCAAGGATATTCAAGGACTTATTTGCATAGAAATTTCATGGCAGTTACAGAAATCATAGGATTTTTCTACATGCATAACATTTTAAATCACATGGATTGATGGAATTGACTACCACTAGGCTATGGCTCAAGGTCAAACACCTGGATCATCAATATCCCTTTCAGCTCCCACCAGCACTTAGGCTTCCAGTACAAAACACAAAATTGACAGGAATAAGAATCATAGTCCAACAACAAGGCAGGCATCCAAAACTTGATAGAATGAGCAGATTCCATCCATGTGGCCTCAGGCTTGACATCTCCATGACCACTGTATATGCAATACTCACTCATCAAGAGTTTGATGCTTAGTAGGTCTTGTTGCATGTGAAACAACCAACCTGTGCCATTGAGAGATTGATGAGAAGGTTGGCATAAATTCATACTATGAATGAATGAGCCAAAAGGTTTGAAGTTGATGTTTCCAATCTTCTCCTTGGTTCCAATGAGATACAAGTTGGCATATGTACAGGTGGGATGAGATGAGGGTTGACTGATCAATAATTGGATGGTGATTAGTGTATCTTGTGTGGATGAGTTGAAAATGACATCATGCATGAGTTTGGCTTCAATTACATGCATGTTGGGGATGAAACCTTGATGGGAGTAGTTTAGACATACAGATGGTTTATGTAAATTTGGAAGAGGGAGAGCAACTATGTGAAAGTATGCATTTGATCCATAATCATCTGCTGGTGAAGACCTAATTAGAAGAAGGTGTGTTGAGGTTGAAATGCTCAAAAGTGGAATCCTTTTGCAATCTACTTTCTATATGGCAGTTGTCAGATGCTCTATGGGCTATACATACATAGAATAAAATGCTTACTTGTCCTGTTCCCCATGTTGCATAAATTGATGCAGGAAGTAGAAGTTGTGTGCATGAATATACATCCAATGGAAGAATACATGTATTTCCATGATGATCTGGATGCAGGGCAACAGCCACATGAGGACAAAGTACCATAGACTGGAGATGAAATTTGGTGTTTTCAAAGTGGTGAAGAAGATGAAGTGTGACTTTAGATTGCTGCATGCCATTCAATGAATAGAAAGATCTAGTTTCCAAGCCATTAGCATACATATGAAAATTACAAGAATCAAACTCACATTGATGTTGGAGATCCATGTTTGGGTCCTTCAGTCAGAATTATACATGCCAATGGACAACCCTCAATATCAGATACAGAAAGACAAAATAATGAGTGGATGACTCTTGATGTTATTGGTTGATAGTGTCAAGTCTGCTTCCTCTGCTTGTCTGTGGAGGTTGGACATAGGTCAGAGAGGTGGAGGTACAGAGTCCTGGATGAAACCAGGTTGGAGGGGTGAGAGCATCAGCTTCAGGTAATGCCTGTGCCCTTGTGTGGTCCCAGCTCTCATATTTTGGAGAATGGACAAGGACAATGATTATGGTAGTTGGAGGACTACTGTGGTGGAGGTGACCAAAGTCAGATGTAGGGGAGGAAGTGAGAGGGAGACAAGTGAAGGGAGACAAGTAGAGGGGCAGACAAATTCAATACTCAAATTGAGGGACTAATCCTCAGCAACTAAGTCCTTAAATACATGAGAGTCTACTATACTATAGGGATGTGGAGATGGAGAGGTGATGGAAGTGTGCAGTCCCACATGGTGCTACATTCTTGTGGTGTACTCCATGGTGGCAACCAGGGTGGACAGTGAAATGGAGATGGTCCTTCCTGAGGGTCATTGACAGTGAGTGATGGCAAGGTGTAATCAGTCAGGGTGGGGCTATTGGATGGTTGATTGGACATCAGCAAACCAACCTTGTGCTGTCTGGTCTGTGAAAGTGTTATGATCGGTGATACCCCCCTATCTTTTCTTTCTTTATTACATAACAATCTTTCTCAATCCTCTTTCGATTCTATTGCCATATGACATGGTAACATTGATCTCCCTTCATGTTCTAGACTTTACTGTGTCTATCTACACTTACTATCTATTTTTACATAGAGATCTTTGATCACCTTTCCTATGTGTTTCCACTCATGCAGCCTGTGCTATTTATTTCCCTTATTTCTCATCACCATACATAGCCCTTGATCACAGCACCTCTGCACAGTCTTGCATAGCATTATACTTAGTTTCCACAGCTTTATGGCTGTTTGATGACTTGTGGTGACTCAGTATGACTGGCACCTGTTATGATCAGTGATAAACCCCTATCTTTTCTTTATTCCTTATATAACAATCTCTCTCAGTCTTCTTTTGACTCTATTGTGATGTGACACAGTAACATTGATTTCCCTTCATGTTCTAAACTTCACCATGTCTACTCACACCTATTATCTATTTTTACATAGAGATCTCAGATTCTATTCCTATGCATTTCCTTCCATGCAACATGTGCTATTTATCATCCATATTCCTCATCAGTCACATAGCCTTTGATCGCAGCATCTTTTGCACAGTCTTGCATAGCATTATACTTAGTTTCCACAGCCTCCTGGCTGTTTGCTGACTCTTGGTGACTCAGTATGACTGGCACCACTTAGTATAAATACTGGCCATGCATGTACAGTAACTCTAAACAATTCCTACCTTAGGTTTTCACCTTCACCCCTCTAGTCCTCCTCTGAGCCAGTTCCTAAGTTTGGCCTTAGTGCCTCCCCATCGTTGTCCTCTATCCTTAGCCACCCAGAACCTCCGCGATCCTTCTGGGAGATCCTTGACATCACCTGACATAACCACAAACTTTCATCCACTGGAACCCTTGACTTTCATCTCCAAAGTCCCTGACTTACATCAGTACATTATCCCCAGCCCCTGTCCTTGACCTAGGTGATCATCATTAGGTCTATGCTTGTCTCTACCTGGGACAAGTGTAACAGCACCTATTAGTATAAATACTGGTTGCTCATGTACAGTAACTCTAAGCAATTCCTACCTTAGGTTTTCACCTTCATCCTCAGTCCTCCTCTTAGTCATCCCTAAGCTTGACCTTAGTGCCTTCTCAATTGTGGTCCTTTGCCCTTAGTCACCCAGAAGCCCTGCAATCCTTCTGGGAGATCCTTAATGTCATCTGATGTAAGAACACACCTTCATCCACTGGAACCCTTAGTCTTCATCTCTGGAGTCCCTGACTTATGTCAGTACATTACTCTTAGCCCCTGTCTTTGACCTAGGCAATTATTGTTAGGTCTATGCTTCTTCCTACCTGGAGCAAGTGTAACAGAAAGTCTGTCCAGACTTTCACAGACTGGACAGCACAAGGTTGGTTTGCTGATGGATATGGGGAAGTGAAAGTTGGTGCAGAGGTGAGTGGAGGTGAGCAGAACAGGATGTCAGAGGGGTGGACAGATAGTGGGGGGGAGGGGGGGATGGAGAAGTGGGAATTGGGTTGATGAATGGTATGGGACATGACAGTACTCCCCCTTAGGGCCTGAACCCTTGAAGGCTACTGACTGGTATAGTCATGTGCTTGTGAGAAGTCATGGCTGAGTTTGAAACCCTCGGAGTTTGAAATGCCTATAAGAAAGGCAGAGTTGAGACTTAGTGTTTTGAGCAACAACTTCTATCATGAACACTGACAACAACAACAACAAGTGGCAATGTGTGACTGACCTTAACCTCAAGGTCTGGTTGGACAATGACAAGGCAACCAAGGCATTGAAGTTGGTGGAGCAGGCAAGATGCCAAGGGGAGTGTGAGCAACAAGTTTGCAAGAAACATGAACAGTTGCATGCAGCACAGCTCAAGGTACATGATCCAATTATCTGTCAAGGTCACTTATGCCAACAGATGCCAATAGAAGGAGAGGAAGGAATGTGAGGAGTGGAAGGCAAAGGTGAGGAAGGAGTGTGAATGCCAAGAGTGGATGTGACAGGTGTGTGAGGTGACAGAGGCATGGGAGTGGAGAGCACATGAGGAGAAGGTGGCTGAGGTCATGAGAGGTCATGCCACAAAGGTTGCAGAAGAGCAGGTGGTGCATCATCCCCCACCATGCAAATAGTGCCATTGAAACCCAAGGAAGTGCATCTCTCAAGCAGGACAGAAGGTGACTGCATGTGAGCCCTGCAGGAAGAAGAGGAAGGGTTGCAGCTGGCCTGTGAACTGAGGCTTGTCAGTGGAGGATGGCAAGGTGTGCCCACCAAAGAGAGTGGCATTGCTGAGGATAGGGTGAGTGGCAAAGAGGGCATGGATGACAACAACAGAGGAGGAGGAGGAGGAGGCAGATGAGGAGGTGGACAAGGAGGAGGAGGAGGAAGAGATCAGGCTGTTCAACCTGATGGAGTGCACTGTTACACTTGGTCCAGGTAGAAACAAGCATAGACCTAATGATAATTGCCTAGGTCAAGGACAGAGGTTAAGGGTTACATACTGACATAAGTCAGGGACTCCAGAAATGAAGACTAAGGGTTCTAGTGGACAAAGGTTCAAGGTTACATCAGATGATCTCAAGAAACTCCTAGAAAGATCACAGAGGTTCTAGGTGGTGAATACAAAGGATGATGAGGAGGAGGCACTAAGGCCTAGCTTAGGGATGACTCAAGAGAAGGACTGAGGGTGAAGGCGAAAACCTAAGGTAGGAATTGCTCAAGGTTACTGTACATGAGTGGGTAGTATTTATACTAAAAGATGCCAGTCATACTAAGTCACCTGGAGTCAACAGATAGCCTCATGGCTGCATAAACTAAGTATAGTCCTGTGCAAGACTGTGCTGAGGAGCTGTGATCAATGGCTATGAATGATAATGAGAAAATGAGAATAATAAATAGTGCAAGGCTGCATGAGTGGGAATGCATAGGAAACAGATCAGAGATCTCTATGTAAAGATAGATAGAAAACATAAGTAGACATGGTAAAGTCTAGAATGTGAAGGGAAATCAATGTTACCATGTCACATAGTGATAGAATCAAAAGAAGACTGAGACAGATTGTTATGTAACATGGAAAGAAAAGATAGGGGGGAACCATCAATTATAACATGCACCATAAATCATTGTGATGCACTTGGCATGTTGACAGAGGCAGTGGACACATGGACAGAGGAGGTGAAGCAGATCTACTTCATCCACCAGGCAGTGCTTGCATGCCAAGAGTGCTCAGCTGCAGCAATGGAGCAGATGTGCCTGGCACAGGAGAGGTTGGCCACCTACAAAGGGTGGAGGTATGGATAGGAGGTGTGGAGGGCAAGGGAGTTCCAACAAGGAAGCTCAAAAGATGGGGAGAAACAGAAGATGGAGGATGTTGAGATGGTGGGGGAAAAAGAGGAGAAAGAAGAAGAGCAGGAGGCAGGCAAGCAGGAGAAAGAAGGGAAAGGAAAGGAAAGAGAGGTGGAGAAAGAGATGGAGAAGGAGGCAGAGAAGGAGACAGAGAAGACAGTGGAAGAGGCAGAGGTGGAGCAGATGGTGGAGGAGGCAGAGGAACAAGGCACCCCCCTTCATTGCAGACACAAGAGTAGTATATAGTTGTAATATTTTGTTTGTTCTTTTTTTTTGTTTCAAAGAAATCTAAAGTACAAATCAGATGATTCAGAGTAAAAATGGATCAAGAGTGAAATAAAAAGGAAATTCTATGGGATGTAAGGTCTGGGCTTGGTCAGATAGTGGGGGTGGTAGGCTTTGATCAGCTCACTGGTGTTGTCCAGCTCCATTGGTAGTAGCCAGGAGGTTTCTTCATCAGTACCCTCATAACCAGCCCACTTAACATAGTATAGGAGTTGGTATTGCCAGCAGTGGTGATCAACCTTGGGATCTAGGATCTCTGCAATCTCATACTCCATTTTGCTGTCTATCTCGACTGGCAGAGGTGGAGATTAAGTGTAGTTGGGGATGATGTTGGGGATGGAGGGTTCCAACTGTGAGACATGGAATACCAGATGCACAGAGTGCATTGAATTGGGTAGGTGGAGGGTGAAGGAGTGAGTACCAGGGTGCATGATGACCTCAAATGGCCTGAGGTTCTTATTGGAGAGTTTGTGTGAAGGGTGCATGATCTGGAAATACTTGGCCTTGATGAAGGCTTCATCACTAATCTTGAACTCCAGTGGGGATGATCTTTGGGCATCAGCCAGTCCTTGGTACCACTGTTGCACTAGCAACATTTCAGTCCATAGAAACTCATGTAACTGATGGAGGTCAGAGGTGTATTCTTGGGCTTGAGTGGAGGATAGAGTGAGGTTGGAGGAGATGGAGATGTTGGGGTGATAACCTTTATTCACAAAGAATGGAGAGACACCAGTGGTGGTGCTCAGTACATTATTGAAGGTGAATTCTGCAAGGGGCAGGAGGTCTGACCAGTCATCCTGTTGGTAACTCCAGTAGATCTGAATGTATTGCTCTAGGGTTTGGTTGGTCTGCTTGGTTTGGCTGTCACCCTCTGGGTGATAACTGGAGGTGAAGTGGAGTGTCATTCTGAGGGCCTTGCTAAGAGAGTGGAAGAAATGTGATACAAACTCAGATCTGTGGTTGGAGGTGACATGGGAGGGGACTCTGTGCTTCAAGAAGGCATGCACAATGAAGAGTTTTGTAAGGTTGGGGGAAGTGATGGTATTGTAGGTTGGAATGAAGATTCCTTGTTTTGACAACCAGTCAATGACTACAAGGATGGAGGTGTAGCCATTGAAGGCAGGGAGGTGTTCTATGAAGTCCATAGATATAGAGTGCCATGGGCACTCTGGGATTGGAAGTTGCTTCAGGAAACCATATGGGTGGTGTTAGGGAACCTTAGCTCAAGCACATGTAGTACATGAGGACACATATTCCTTGATGAAGATATGGAGTCTGGGCCAGGTGTATTCTCAGTCGATGAACTTCAATGTGCAGTTCTGACCAAAGTGGCCTGTGAAAGGGTGATCATGTTTGTACCAGAGTACCCATAGGCAGAGGTTGTTGTCATCCAGAACATAGATTCTTCTGTCAAGGCAGAGGAATCTGTCAGAGTCAATTGACCATTGGGGATCAGAGGGGTTGGATAGGTGACATTGTGCTACTGGGTTGGATAGAAAAGTGGACAGGATGTCCTGGTGGAGGGAGTCCACGTCAACCAGGAGTGCAGCATGGATGGTGGGGGTGATGAGACAGGTAGCCCTAAAGGAGGACATGAGCTGTTCTTGGGTAAAGACAGGCTTAAAGTTGTGTGGGTTGGTACAAGCATAGTCCCTATCCCCCTCCTTAGGGTAGATGTCCCAGTGGCAGGTAAGGGCATCAGGCTTCACACCAAGGCATCCAGGGTGAAAATGGATGATGAGGTGGAATTGACAGAGAAACTCTGACCAGTGGGCCTGGCAGTGGGTCAGGACTTTTGAGGTGGTAAAGTACTCAAGACTCTTGTAGTCTGTGACAATGTTGACCAGAGTGGCAGAGCCTTCAAGGTAATGTCGCCAATGTTGGAAGGCCTCAAAGATGGCCAACAACTCCTTGTCATGGGTGTCATAATTCAACTTTGGAGCAGTGAGCATGTGGGAGAAGAAAGCAACAGGATGGAGCTTGCCATCAGCACAGGTGATGGAAAGTATACCAGCAACAGTGTAGTCTGAAGCATCAGTCTCCACAGTGAGCAGAGCATTGGGCATCCAATGGGTCAGGATTGGAGCAGAGAAGGTGGCCTTGAGGTGCTCACAGGCAGAGCAATAGTCATTGGTGAAGTTCCAAGGAGTGTCTTTGTGTTACACTTGGTCCAGGTAGGAACAAGCATAGACCTAGCGGTAATTGCCTAGGTCAAGGACAGGGGTTGAGGATAATGTATTGATGTAAGTCAGGAACTCCAGAGATGAAGGTCAAGGGTTCTGGTGGACAATGGTTGGTAGTTACATCAGATGATGTCAAGGATCTTCCAGAAGGATTGCAGAAGTTCTGGGTGGTTAAAGACTAAGGGTGATGAGGAGGAGGCACTAAGGCCAACTTAGGGATGGACTCAGAGGAGGACAGGAATGTGAAGGCAAAAACCTAAGGTAGGAATTGCTTAATGGTACTGTACATGTGCAGCCAGTATTTATACTAAGTAGTGCTAGTCATACCAAGTCACTATGAGTCAGCAGATAGCCATAAGGCTGTGAAGACTAAGTATAGAGCTATGCAGGTCTGTGCTAAGGTGCTGCGATCAGAGGCTATGATTGATGTTGAGAAATATAGAGAATAAATAGTGTGGGCTGCGCAAGTGGGAACACATAGGAAATCTAGTTGGGATCTCTAAGTAAAAATAGATAGTAAGCATAAATAGACATGGTAAAGTCTAGAATGTGAATGGATATTAATGTTACCATGTCACATAGTGAAAGCATCAAAAGAAGACTGAAAGACATTGTTATGTAACAGAGAAAGAAAAGATAGGGGGGTATCACCGATCATAACACTTTGCATGTGAGGCATGTGAGGGGAACAGTGATGTCAGAGTAGTTGTGGATGAATCAACAGTAGGAGTTGGCAGGGCCAAGGGACAGCTAGGCATCCTTTACCTTGCAGGGTTCAGGCCAGTCAGAGATGGCATTAACCTTTTTTGCAGACATAGACAGCCCATCAGTGGAGAGCTGAAAATCCAGGTATTCAACAGAAGTGGAGTGAAACTCACACTTCTCCAGTTTTGCATAGAGTCTGTGTTGGCATAGACAATGAAGGACCTTGCAGATGTGTTTCTTGTGGGTGTTGTGAGTATGTGTGTTACATACATGGGAAGGTCTCTCACATACCTGGTGATGTTGGTGTTGATGCAACTTATAAGAGGTGGTGATGTTATCAAGTTAAGATCAATCAGAACTCAGCTCTGCTGAGTCTGAAACTAAATATATGTGTTGTGTGAACTAATTACTATGTATGGAACACAGAGTCTGTTCAACACTCCCCCTTGCTAAGTATACAGTAGATATGAAAGCATTTAAATGGAGGGCAGTACTTTTAGTTGGTGAAGTTAAACTCCAGTCTGAGCTGGGAGCAGAATTCATTGAACTTGACACGTCCAAGGTTCTTAGTGAACATATCAGCAGGATTGTCAGTCCCAGGGATATAGAATAGCTCCACTAGCTTGTGGACCATGACTGCATTGTGTATGAAGTGATACTTCATGCAGATATGTTTGTTGCACTTTTCAGTCACAGGGTTTTGTGCAATGAATAAACTACCCTGGTTATTGCCACAGATGGGGATAGGTTTCAGCTTATAGCTGAGCTCACCCATCATCTCATGGATCCACATGTGTTGGTGAGAGCAATTGCTCAAGGCCATATATTCTGCTTTGGTGGAAGAGACAGTGGTGGTTTTTTGTAAGTGTGAATTCCACAAAAACACACTATTGGCCATCTTAAGATAGAAGCCAGTCTGAGAGTGCATGGTATTAATGTCCTGTGCCCAATCCAAATCCATACAGGCAATTAAGCCTTTGCCACCAGCACCATTGTAAATGAGTGCATAATCATGAGTGCCAACAAGATAACAGCAAATATACAGGGCCCAATCTAGGTGTTCCTGAGATGGATTGGCTGACATGCATGCCAGTTGGGTAATGGTGTATGCTATGTCTGGACAGGTGCTGATCATTAGATACAGCAATGATCCAATCATGGTCTGAAAACACATCCATAATTCATGTTGGACTGGTTTATCATTCTTCACTGGGTAATAACCCTGTGGGAGAGGGGTAGGTGTGGATTTGGTGTTGGTCATGCTGCATTGTTCAAGCACCTTGTTGAGGTAATCCTTTTGGTTGATTTGAATATTATGACCTTCTTGACAAGTGTTCATTTGAAGGAATTTGGATGGCTCTCTGAGATTGCAACATTTCCACTTCTTCATAAACATGGCCTTGATCTTGTCTACAAGGATCTTATTGGGTCTGCAGAAGAGGGCATCATCAATGTAGACTATCGCTAGACAGATGTCCTTGCCTTTGCAATAAATAAAAAGACCAGCATCAGTTTTTAACTGTTTGAAGCCAAGTTCCACCATGGATGCATCAAGCACTTTCCACCAGGCTAAGCCAGCTTGCTTGAGTCCATAAAGTGTGTGCAATAGGTGGAGAACTTTGCCTTTTGAATCAGAAGGCATGAACCCTTCAGGAAACTCCATATAGATTTCCTCTTCCAGTTTACCATACAGGTAGGCAGAGCATACATCAAGCCTGGAAATGTGCCATCCTTCCAGAGCTGAGAGAGCAAACATACATTGCACTGTCTCAAAACATACAACTGGGGAAAAGACTTGGTCAAAGTCTAACCCTTCAACCTGGGAAAAGCCTTTGGCTACCAGGCAGGCTCTTTTATGACCATCCAACTTTTGATCAAAGACCCAGCAGTTTTTAATCACCTTGTGGTATTGTGGGCACAGAACTACTTCATAGACCTTGCAATCCTTCAGCATTTTGCAGCTGGTCTTTGTGGGCCTTAAGCCAATCCTTCTGCTCCAATGGAGGGAGCTTTTGGATGTCATGGAATATTCATTTGTGTAGATTAGGGGATACCTCAAAAGTGAAATCATGTGAAATAGCATGACTGCAAAGGAATGAAACCAAAGCATCTCCCCCTTTCCATGTGAGATGGTCAACATCATCCTCAGAAGTAGGAGATGGGGGGAGTCCACCAGGAACTGCAGGTGAATCCAGAACAGAGTCTGGAATGCTGGATGGGCCAGCTTCACCAGTCAATTCCTTCAATCAGGAAGTGCTTTCCAGGTCCTGGAGCTGATGCAAAGGGTGACAGCACTCACTGAAAATATTTCCAGGGTGCATCAGGGGGTTGCAGAGATGCTCATTATGCTTTGGGATAGGTGGAGGACTAATGGGAGGCAGTCAGTTGATGGCAGGGTCACCAGAGGTGGGGCTGGACTGGAAGTCTGTGTGTGAGGAGTGAGAGAAGGTGAGGAAGATCTTGATGATCTTGGACTTGGTGATGGTGAAGAAGAGGGTGAGTTCCTATGAGGAGCAGAATGAACCACATCAGACTCATCACTGGAAGTAACATCCAACTCAGAACTATCATTGGAACTGGCAGAAGCCAGAACTGGAAGGTCCAGAACCTCATTATGGACATGAGTCAGTTCAGAAGGGCCAGAATGGGGATGGTGTGGGGCAGATTGAGAACATCTCAGGAAGAGTGTCTCATCAAAGATTGCATGTGCTGATGTAACAACAGCATTGTTGGGTGACATAAAAATGAAATTTGAATTGCTACCAGGGGTGATGCCCAAGTAGATCATTAACTGCAATCGTGGCTGTAGCTTTCCACCACAGCATTCTGCTGGAATGTGCACATAGGTGCCACAACCAAATACCTGAAGGTGGTCGACAGAGGGTTTCTCCCCTTTAAGTTATATCAGGGGGGTATCCCAATAAAGACAGGACTGTAGGGTCTGATTATAAACATGGGTTGCATGAAGCAGAGCCCATTCCCAATAGGAGGGAGGTAGGCGAGTGTGTAAGCACATAGTGTTATGATTGGTGATAACCCCCTATCTTTTCTTTCCTTGTTACATAACAATCTCTCTCAGTCTTCTTTTGATTCTTTCTCTATGCAACATGGTAACATTAATATCCATTCACATTCTAGACTTTACCATGTCTACTTACACTTACTATCTATATTTACATAGAGATCCCTGATCACCATTCCTATGCATTTCTACCTGTGCAGCCCACACTATTTATTCTCTATTTTCTCATCATCATTCATAGCCTCTGATTGCAGCACCTTCACACAGACCTGCATAGCTCCATACTTAGTTTCCACAGCCTTATGGCTATCCGATGACTCATAGTAACTCAGTATGACTAGCACTACTTAGTATAAATACTGACCACACATGTACAGTAATGCTAAGCAATTCCTACCTTAGGTTTTCACCTTCACACTCCCAGTCCTCCTCTAAGCTCCCCCTAAGTTGGCCTTAGAGCCTCCTCATCATTGTCCTTAGTCTCCAACCACCCAGAACCTCTGTGAACTTTCTGGGAGATCCTTGATGTCATTTGATGTAACTATCAACCTTCATCCACCAGAACCATTGAACCTTCATCTCCAGAGTCCCTGACTTAAGTCAGTACATTATCCTTGACCCCTGTCTTTGACCTAGGTGATTACTGCTAGGTCTACATTTGTTCCTACCTGGATCAAGTGTAACAAAAGGAATTGCTTCTCTTCGATAGGACTACTATATAATAGATCCCACCATTTCACACCAGTGCCCCAGAAGCCCTAGGCCTTCAGGCAACCTTCATACCCCAGATTCACACTTCTACCAAGAATGCGTCCAAGAACCCTATCCATCAGACTCAGATTCTTCACACCACCCCACCCCAGCCCCTACTGATGTAGAGGATGAAGACATTGAAATTCCTGCCCACGAGAATCCACTAGACACCCACCTATCACACAAACTCTCTGCACAGCTATCCTTAAATAGGGTACCTACACCACCATCTCCATTAATTATCACACGACATCTCCACTTTACTGGAGGAACCATCCCATCTACTGTTGTTCCCACACCAGTCCCCCACCCACAGATTCTACCTCCATTTATTCCCACAGAACCACCATCCCCAGTTCCATCAGTCAGCACGAGCAAAATAACACCACCCCTGCATAAACCCACAGAACTCCGCATCACCCCTCCTGATCATTTTGATGGGAGCTATACCATAGCCAAGGCTTGGTTTGCCTCTGTTGTATTCTACTTCCTAGTCAACAAAGAAGTATACAACAATGACACCAAGAAAGTGGCATATGCTCTCTCATATATGACTAAAGTCGCCACCACATGGGCAGCAACCTACCATATCAAAATTCTAGCCAATGAAGAAATGATCACTTGGGATGAATTTAAGGAAGCTTACCAAGGAACCTTCTACCATCATGACAGCAAGGCTGTATCCATCACTGCCCTTAATTCCCTATGGATGAAAGGAAACTCCATGGCCAATCTTACCTAATACATTGCTGAATTCAGAAACCACGTACAAATCTCTGAAATCTCCGATGAAAATGTCTTGATTGGGTACTTTGCTGCCAGAGTAACAGTAAACCTCATGAAACATATCATGTCCATGGATACAGTACCCACCAAGGTCGAAGACTGGTACAATAAGGCTGTACACTTCCTCAGCCAATTCCAAAAAGCCAATGACATCACATGAGCTAGCAGAAATCCCTCCCATACCCTGTATTGTTCCTTCCAATCACACTCCCATGCTCAACCCACACATGATCCTAATGCAATGGATGTTGATGCTATCCAAATCAGGAGATTAACCCCGGAAGAACATAAACAATGCTTCAAAAAAGGGCTATGCTTCCAATGTCATCAACCCAGACATAATGCAACCAAATGTATCAAATTTCCTAGTCATCCCACTCCCAGAAATGTTTGACAAACTACCACCACCACCACCATTGAAGAAATCAAAGAATGTAACAATGATGACATGAAAGTCAACCATGTCTTGGGTTTTTAGAGAGGAGGTCCAACCCAACGCAGGCCCCCTCCCCAACTAGATGTGCTCCTGTACTTACATCTCAAAGTGATTGAAATGCTATTTATCTCCCCATTTCAATCCTGAGTGCATCCCAAGATGTTGGAACCTGAGCACTGGTAGATTCTGGTGTGACCATCTCTTGCATTGATTGGCATTTTGCCAAAAGATGGAAACTTCCCTTCAAAAGACTTCCTACCCCCATTCCAGTAAGAAACATTGATCAAACCCAAAATAGGAATGGCAATATCAAATTTACCACCTTCATCCTGATACACCTCAATAACGTTATTCAACAAATCCACTTCCATGTAATGCACTGCAGAAGGGAAAACATTATCCTAGGACATCCATGGTTAAAGGAAACCAACTCCATAATTGATTGGACTAAGGGGACCATATCAATCCCTGATGAACATGACCAAACCAAAGAACTATATGAACCAAAAACCTCACTCTGACCAATGAACCATACCCTGCTTAATCTAGATCGAAATGAAAGTCTCCTTTGCCGATACCTCGATCAAGAAGGACCCTTGGACTTCTGCAAATGGGCCATGATGAATCATATCACCCATTGAGCAGCAAGATTCAGATTCCAACACCCCTTCAGGGAAGGTTACATCTGAGCCTTCACTACAGCCACCAAACTCGCTATTGAGGCCAAAGATTCCAAAGACACCATCACCCTCCCCTTGGAATATAAGGAATTTGAAGAAGTATTTTCAGAAAATGCCACACATCGCCTTCCCCCATCTAGATCCTATGATCACAAGATAAATCTGGATGACACCTTCATACCAAAGGTCTCCAAAATCTACCCACTCACCCCTGAAGCACGAAAAGCCACAGATGTCTTCATTGATGAAAATCTTAAATCCAGCAAAATATGACCATCGAACTCTCCACAAGCCTCCCCCTTCTTTTTTGTTAAAAAAAAGGATGGAGGATTATGACCTTGCCAAGATTATAGGTACCTCAACAACCATACCATCAAAGATGCCTACCCCCTCCCTCTGATCTCTGACCTCATTGACAAATTAAAAAACACTAAGCTTTTTACCAAATTTGATGTCCAATGGGGATACAACAACGTTCAGATTAAAGATGGACATCAATGGAAGGCAGCTTTTATCACCCATCAAGGACTTTTTGAATCAACCATAATGTTCTTCAGACAATCAAATTCCCCCCCCACATTCCAGCATTTCATGAATGATTCTTTCTGGGACATGATTGCCGAAGGATGGTTGATCATCTATATGGATGACCTCCTTATTTTCTTCTCTGATCAGAAGACACACACAGAATATACAAAACATGTTCTTCAGCAAATGAAGGAACTCGACCTCCACCTTAAGCTGGAAAAGTTGCAAATTCACCACCCCAGAGGTAGAATATCTGGGGATGATCATCAAACCAGGAACCCTTGCCATGGATCCAGTAAAATTGGATGGCATCCAAAAATGGCCAGTCCCTGCCAAAGTAAAGGATGTCTGCTCCTTCCTGGGTTTTGCAAATTTCTATCGATGATTCATCTCAAATTATTCAAATGTTGCATGCCCCCTCCTAGACCTGACCCAGAAAAACTGAGCATGGGATTGGTCTCCCAGTTGCAATGATGCATTCAGGAAACTCAAAAACAAATTTCTGGAACAACCCATCCTCTGCTTTCCCAATCTCAGTAAACCCTTTGCAATTGCCACCAACACCTCCAAATACACCTTGGGAGGAATTCTCCTTCAAACTGATGAAAATGGGGATTGGAAACCCTGCTCATATCTTTCCCAATCCTTTTCCCCTGCCAAACAAAACTATGATATCTATGATTGAGAACTCCTTGTCATCATCTGAGCCCTCAAATGTGGAAATGCTACCTCTGAGGCCACCCCACCCCCATCCAAGTCTTTACCAACCACAAAAACTTAACCTACTTCAAACAACCCCAAAATCTTGATCAAAGACAGGCAAGATGGCTTCTCAATCTTGCTGACTTTGATCTTTGGTTAATTCATGTACCTGGAAAAGACTTCGCCAGACCCAATGCTCTCTCTCACCACCCTGATCTTGTTCCTGATGACAAACAGGACAATCATGATGTAATGCTTCTTCCCCCATCCCTATTTGTCAATATGATTGACACTGCCCTGACAGACAAACTCCGCTCTTCCTCCATATCTGACCCCCTCATCCTTGATTCCCTTCAAGCATTGGACAGCAAAGTCCCCTCCCAACTCTGTTCCCACCTCTTGGATTGGAAGTATAATGCCAGCATTCTTACCTACCAAGGCCGAGTATACATTCCAAATGATCTTGAACTCCACCAATCCATCATAGCTAGGCACCACTCCCATGCATCAGCTGGTCACCCCAGCTACCTCAAGACATGCCAACTGGTTGCATCTGAGTTTTGGTGGCCAGGAATGGCCACCTTCATCAGGAAATATGTTGAGGGTTGCCTCCACTGCCAGTGCACAAAGTTGGACACACATCCCTCTGCACCCCCCCCACTCCCTATTCTCTCAAAATTGTCCCACCCCTTTCAACAGATCTCCTGTGATTTGATCACTGACCTTCCCCTTTCAGACAGATTCAATTCATTACTGGTCATGGTCAACCACAGGCTTATGAAGGGGGTAATTTTATGTCCAACTAAGAAAACCACTACAGCCAAGGGAATTGCTACACTCTTCCTCAATAAAGTCTGGAAACAGTTTGGCCTCTACAACAAAATTATCTCTGACCACAGACCACAATTTGTATCAGCATTTGTCAAGGAACTGGGACAACTCCTTGGATATGATCTTTCCCTCAGCACTGCCTACCACCCACAAACCGATGGAGAAATGGAACAAGTCAATCAGGAAATAGAAACATACCTATGAATCTTCTGCAGTAACAACCCAACAATCTGGGCTGAACATATCACCATGGTGGAATTTGCACACAACCACTGCTTCCATTCTGTCACCCAGAAATCCCCATTCTTCCTCATGATGGGCTATGAACCCTGCCCTCTCCCCATGGTTATCTCCAAATCACAGCTACCAGCACTGGAATTATGTCTCAAGGAACTATCAACCACCCATGATGAAGCATTGGCTGTGCATGATCTTGCATGCCAGCTTATGAAATCAAGGTACCACAGGAAGTTTACTCTGTTCATTAAAGGAGATAAAGTTTGGCTGAACGCCAAGAACCTTAAATGAAATGTCATCACCCCTAAGTTCTCTGCAAAATGAGAGGGACCTTTCACAATCACCAAGGTCCTCTCCCTGGTCACATACCAACTACAGCTCCCCCTTACCTGGAAAATCCATGACATCTTCCATGCCTCATTGCTTTCAAGGTACCATGAGAACAAAATACACAGCTCCAATTTCCCAGCTCCTCCACTGGAATTGATCAGAGGAGAGGAAGAATACGAAATTGAACAAATCATCAAACACTGTGACAACCATTCCCAGAGGCAGTATCTCATGTGGTGGAAAGGCTATCCACCAGAAGATGACTCATGGCTCCCAGAAAAAGACCTGAAACATGCACAGGATATCCTCTAAAACTATAAGAACATCATCTCCAAAACCCTAACATCATCACTCAAACCGTCTAAACACACCTGCACCTCCTCATCTAGACCATAATCCAAATGTCTGCCACCTCTCCCATCTCCATCTCCTCTAGCTCTTCCACTCCCCCTCCTATTAGTTCCCCCTCTGCATCCCCAGTCTTACCCCCCTCTGCCACCACTGCCATTGAGGAACAAATCCTCCAAATCACTCTCCACATCCCCAACACTGTCCTAGACGACCTCACTTCCAGTCCCACCATCCAACAACCAACCCCTACCCCCTCTGCTCCTGCATCCCCTCCTGGCCTCCCCACCATTCCCCTATTCCCCCCTTCCATCCTAGTCCACATCTACTGCCTCCACCATCCTAACTGCCACATTCTCTTTACCCACATTCTATCCCAGGAAGCCCCTCATTCTACCTTAGAACAACACCCTGCCTACCAAATGTCCCTGGAAGTCATCACTGCCATCGCCACCTTTGATGAGACTGCATCCCTCATCAGAAATCTCTCTATCATCTATCATTCCTCAGATGCCCCATTATGGACCATAGTAGGTCAATTAAGGGAAAAGGCATTGGACAACTTATACCACCTTGGTCTTGGACATTTCATCAAGCACATTCTCCCTTATGGTACCATTGCCAAGGTCATCACCACCATCGCCCTCAACCTCATAACCAAGGAATGATGAGCCTACTTATATGGCTGACCAGCATTCACCCCTCGCATACCCCCATCCCTCACAGATTTTATCATTCCCATTCCCCCTTTTTGCAACCACCTCACTGAGGAATAGGAGACCATACCCTCCATCGCTGCCAATTTCCAACTCCACCACACCCCCACCAGCTTATGAGCTGCAGCCGTGCTCATGGACTTATCCAGGCACAACACCTCCACCCAGCTTCCCACCCCACACCCAAACACTGGCACTATCCTGTCAGATACAGGGGCCACCACCAACTGGGATGAAATACCCATGCCCCCTCTCTCTAATCCCTCCCATTGCAACTGATGCTGCCACTGTGGGCACCACACCCTGGACTGCTGACAACACTGATGCGATCACTGTTGTCGCCAAGCCCCAGGGCATACCCATCACTCCTGCCCTAACCACCCCTGCCCCCACTGCACCAATAACTGGGGAACCAACCCTGACAATGTACCCACTATCAACCACCATGGATGTGAAAAATGTGGCTCCCTTCACAGCCATAATTGGGGATGTACAGACTATTACCATGGATGGCAGGACACCTGGGGGGATGAAGATATCATCACCAACGAGGATGCTACCTTTGATTAAAGCAAATCCAGTGGCTTTGTCATACAAGAGGGGTAATGTTACGATCAGCGATAACCCCCTATCTTTTCTTTCCTTGTTACATAACAATCTCTCTCAGTCTTCTTTTGATTCTTACTCTATGCAACATGGTAACATTAATATCCATTCACGTTCTAGACTTTAATGTGTCTACTTATGCTTACTATCTATATTTACATAGAGATCCCTGATCACCATTCCTATGCATTTCTACCTGCGTAGCCCATGCTATTTATTCTCTATTTTCTCATCATCATTCATAGCCTTTGATTGCAGCACCTCTGCACAGACCTGCATAGCTCCATACTTAGTTTTCACAGCCTTATGGCTATCCGATAACTTGGAGTGACTCGGTATGACTAGCACTACTTAGTATAAATACTGGCCACACATGTACAGTAATGCTAAGCAATTCCTACCTTAGGTTTTTGCCTTCACACTCCCAGTCCTCCTCTGAGCTCCCCCTAAGTTGGCCTTAGAGCCTCCTCATCATTGTCCTTAGTCTCCAACCACCCAGAACCTCTGCAAACCTTCTGGGAGATCCTTGACATCATCTGACGTAACTATCAACTTTCATCCACCAGAACCATTGAACCTTCATCTCTGGAGTCCCTGACTTAAGTCAGTACGTTATCCTTGACCCCTGTCTTTGACCTAGGCAATTACTGCTAGGTCTACACTTGTTCCTACCCAGACCAAGTGTAACACATAGCCTGTGCCTTGTCCATTAACATACAGATTAGGTGTTCCATATGCCTGTTCTGCTGGTGTGCATATGGGGTGGACTGTTGGATATTCACTCCATTGTCCTTCAGGAAGTCCTGGAATGGACTTCCTGAAATACTCTGTGTTATGCCTGGTCTGGGTAGGAACGAGCATAGGCTCAAAGAACTAACAACAGGGTCAAAGGTTTGAGAGTATTTGGACAAGAATGCTTGCCAGAAGGTCCAAAGTTCAGTCAACGATAGACGTTGATGAGTTTTAAGGGAGTCATCTGATGATGAAGTCAACAAAGGAGTTTAGAGGTTCAAGGGAGTTGTCCGACAATGAAGTTGACAAAGGAGTTTAGAGATTCAAGGAGATCAAGGTAGAATTGAGCAGGACTAAGCTGAAGATACATTGAGTAGAACAATGGCTTAAGTACTGCAAGGAATGGAAACTAATAGAAGGTCATGGAAGGTTTGTTACTAAGTGAATGAAGATAGAACCTTCCATGAGAAATAGAAGCAAAGATAACAAGAATAGAAAATGGAAATGAAAGGTGTGCAATGAACATGTTGCATGTTCTAGAGCACTCTAAAGAAGGTAAAAGGGTACCAGGTCAGGCCAGTCTAGCATATCAATTTGTGGAAAAGAAGTGAATCATAACACTCTGGAAGTGTATTCACCTCCAGCATCAGAGTGCCAGTGTTTAATCACAGCATTATACTAATTGTGGACAAGAGTGAACCATTGTTTGGTTGCCTGGAGTGTTTGATCCTTGGACCAGATTAAAGTGGTCCAGGTCATGGAGGTGTAGTCATCATAAAAGACAACCACATATTTGTACTTGGAGTACAATGCTATTTCAGAGGACTTCAAGTCTGAGTGAATCAACTCAAAGGGAGTGGTTGCCCACATCTCACTAAGAGAAAAGGGACAATTCAGCTGCTTGCCAAGCTGACATCCTTGGCAGAGGCCAGTTTTGGATGGGATTTTCATGTCAGGAAAACCCTTCAGGTAATTTTTAGCATGCCTGATGACATCAGGGGATGAGTGCCTGAGACATTGGTGCATGAGCTCATATTCAATCTCAGAGGCAAGTGACAACATGCTGGAAGGCATGTCATCAGGGAAGATGGGTTTGGCATGAAGCCAATACATGGTTTGTCCACTGTGACTGTTGAACTCTAAGTAGGCTTCTTTGAAGCACTGATCCCAGATAGTAAGGTATCCAGGTCTGGCATGAAGTGTGAGGCAGTGGTTTTGCAGTAGTGTGTCCATGGACACAAGTTGAACAGCACATGAGGGCATGTGCAAGACAGGTGATAGGCAGGCAATTTGATTGCCAAAACATAGCAAAATGGTGCCCCCACCTATGATAGGTGATCAGCCATTTGCAGTGGAAGCCCATTGGAGTTGGTTGAATTTCTGGTACTCAACAAAATCTGCTCAATCCAGTGAAAAGTGAGCAGAAGCTCCAGAATTGAGTAGCTACATGTCAGATGGGACTTTATGTGAGTGTGCTTTTTCCTTTCCTTTGTTGTTCTTACTACACTTATCACACAAGGCAAATTCATGGGTAGCAGATGTATTTGAACTATCTACTACAGGAAACATGTATATATGATTTACCTGGGGCAAAGTTAACTGTGTGTCAGTACCTGAGGTAGAAGGGAAAGGATATACACACTGTGATGTGGACTCCATGAAGAAGTCCTCAATGTATTCATCATAGGTGTCATCACCTAGACTCACAGTTTCTTCCTTGTTGACCTCCATAATTCTGGTGGTCCTGGCTAGTGGGACATCTGTGATCTGCTGTGAAAGTGGGGCAGAGAGGCAGTTGGAGAGGAATTACTAAATGCAGGTGTGCTTTGAGCAGCATTGTGCAACTGGTTCAAGATTGCAGAGGGTAGAGGAGGTCGCAGGGACCTTGAGGTGTCATGCAAGGGAGATGGTTTCCTTGGTGAGAGGAAACACAGGCAGCCCGTAGTGGGTCATGCCAGACATATGTGCAGAGTGGCAGGGATCAGGGATGGGCAACTTGAACATGGTGGTGGCAGGTGTGATGACAGTGGTGGAGGTGAAGGTGAAGGAGGTGGAGGCTTGGGCAGCCTTTGCCTGCTTCTTCTCCTTGTGCTTTTCCTTGCTTTTATTGGAGTGATTACTCTCGTGATGCTGTTGCTGGTTGTTCCCCTTGGAGGAGGAACTCCCTTGTTGCATCCACTGCTGCTAGGAGAACTGCAGTTCCCCCTGTTGCCATTTGATGGCACTGATCTTGTTGGCCTGTTGAGGCTGGGCATCCTTGGCTGGGCAACATTGAACATGGGTCTGCCATGACACTTCTACTTGGTGAGAAATCTCCTTGATGGTGGGAACCATCTTGGTGACAATGCCTTTGGAGTTGGTCTCCAGTTTGGTGGTGGTGATTGTGGTGGCAACATTGTCTGCATACTTCAGGATCTTGGAGATCACAATCAATGACTTAATTTTGTCATCAACTGGGTATCCGAAGTTGGAGAGGTGGGAGAAGAGTGTGTCCAATTTGGAAAATGCTGCAACAGGAGAGTTATTGTTGGGGATGATAAGACCCATGAGGGCCTTGAATTTGGTGATGGCAGAGGAGATGGTGGGGCAGTTGAATCATTTTTCAAGTTCAAGGAGAATGTTTTTGACATGGTCACCAAAATCAATGCCACACTCATGAACATGACATTTGCAGGTGAGTGCAATGGCACTGGTTGCCTTGTCATCATCTTTGTCCCAGTCCTCCTGCTTTTCCTCAGCTTGGCAAACTTCTTTGGCCATTGGGGTATAGGCCACCTGGGTTACAACTTGATTGGTGTCCTTGATCTCTGCAAGAGCAACTGGGATGGAGGGACAAAGTTTCATAATCCTGGAGTAAACTCTGATGGAATGGAGGTAGTTGTCCATCTGGGAATGTCATGCATGGTAGTTGTCACTGTTGAGCTTGGGGATGGTGGTGATGGCAGAGGTTGACATTCTTGAGGTCTGGTGAGAATAGACATTAGCATGGTACCTGAAATGAAGAGTAAAAGAGAGTGGAGTAAACCACATTACTGAATGTCCAGAGCTTGTGGACCTGGGGGACATAGTCTCCCCTTGACTTCCAAGTTGGAGAGTGGCTGCACTGCTCAGCTTTCACTTTGCAGAGTGTCCAGCAGAACTAAATCCACACAGGACAGCTCAAACATTCTGTTATGATGAGTGATACCCCCTATCTTTTTCTTTCTATGTTACATAACAATCTCTCTCAGTCCTCTTTTAATTCTATCACTATGCAACATGGTAACATTGATATCCCTTCATGTTCTAGACTTTACTGTGTCTATTTATGCTTACTATCTATTTTTACATAGAGATCTCTGATCACCTTTCCTATGTGTTTTCATTCATGCAGCCCACACTATTTATTACTTATATTTCTCATCATCACACATAGCCTCTAATCGCAGCACCTCTGCACAGTTTTGCATAGCACTATACTTAGTTTCTGCAGCCCTGTGGCTATCTGCTGACTCTTGGTGACTCAGTATGACTGGCACCACTTAGTATAAATACTAGTTGCTCATGTACAGTAACTCTAAGCAATTCCTACCTTAGGTTTTTGCCTTCACTTCTCTAGTCCTCCTCTGAGCCAGTTCCTAAGTTTGGCCTTAGTGCCTCCTCATCATTGTCCCCTACCACCCAGAACCTCTGCAATCCTTCTGGGAGATCTTTGATGTCATCTGACATAAGAACACATCCTCATCCACCAGAACCCCTTAGTCTTCATCTCCAGAGTCCCTGACTTATGTCAGTATGTTATCCTCAGCCCCTGTCCTTGACCTAGGTGATTATCGTTAGGTCTATGCTTGTCTCTACCTGGGGCAAGTGTAACAAAAGGAATTGCTTCTTCTTGATAGGACTACTACCTAGTAGATCCCATCATTTCACACCAGCACCCCAGAAACCCTAGGCCTTTGGGCAACCTTCACACTCCAGATTCATGCTTCTACCAGGAATGTGTTTAAGAAACCCACCCCTCAGATTCAGACTCCTTGCACCATACCACCCCAGCACCCATGGACATAGAAGACAAAGATCTCTACATCCCAACTCATGAGAACCCCATTGACATCCACTTATCCCACAAACTCTCTGCTCAGTTATCCTTAACCAGGGAACCCCCACCCCCCTCTCCATTAACACTCACTTGCCACCTCCACTTCACCAGAGGAACCATTCCATCCACCATTGTTCCCACATCAGTTCCCCACCCTCAGATTCTACCTCCATTTCTTCCCACAAAACCATCATCCCCTGTCCCCTCAGTCAGTATGAGTGACCAAGCACCCCCCCCTCACAAACCCATAGAACTCCACATTGCCCCTCCTGATCATTTTGATGGAAGCTATGCCACAGCCAAAGCTTGGTTTGCTTCTGTAGTATTCTACTTCATGGTTAATGATGAAGTATACAACAATGATACCAAGAAAATGGCATATGCTCTCTCTTACATGACCAAAGGATCTGCTGCCACCTAGGCAGCAACCTACCATATCAAAGTCCTAGCCAACAGTGAGGACATCACTTGGGACAACTTTAAAAGGGCCTTCCAAACCACCTTCTATCACCATGACAGCAAAGCTGTATCCATCACTGCTCTAAATTCTTTACAAATGAAAGGAAACTCCATGACCAATCTCACCCAATACATCACCGAATTCAGAAATCATGTTCAGATCTCTGAAATCACAGATGAAAATGTCCTAATCAGGTACTTTGCTGCTGGGGTCACAGTAAATCTCATGAAACACATCATGTCTATGGATACTGTACCAACCAAGATCAATGACTGGTACAATAGGACAGTACACTTCCTCAGCCAATTCCAGAAGGCCAATGACATTGCATGCTCCAGTAGAAACCCCTCCCACACCCTGTACCAATCCTTCCAATCACATTCCCACAGCTGACCCACACATGATCCTAACACAATGGATGTAGATGCTATTCAAATCAGGAGATTAACCCCAGAAGAATGTAAGCAATGCTTTGAAAAGGGGTTATGTCTCTAATGTTGTCAACTCAGACATAATGCAAACAAATGCACCAAATTCCCTAGTTGCCCCACCCCCAGGAACATCTGTCAAACCACTACCACTGCTACCATTGAAGAAATCAAAGAATGCAACAACAATGACATGGAAGTCAACCATGTCTTGGGTTTTTAGAAAGGAGGTCCAACCCAATGTGGGCCCCCTCTCCAACTAGATGTGCTCCTGTACTTACTTCTCAAAGTGACCAAAATGCTATTTATCTTCCCATTTCAATCCTGAGTGCATCTCAAGACATTGGAACCCAAGCACTGGTAGATTCCAGTGTGACCATCTCCTGCATTGATTGGCATTTTGCCAAGCAATGGAAACTTCCTCTTGAAAGACTCCCTGCCCACATCCTTGTTCAAAATGTTGATCAAATCCAAAATCAAAACAGCAATATTAAATTTACCATCTATATCCTAATACGCCTCAATAACGTTATCCAAAGAATCTGCTTCCATGTAATGCACTGTGGAAGGAAAAACATCATCCTAGGACACCCCTGGCTAAAAGAAACTAACCACACAATTGACTGGACCAAAGGAACTGTGTCAATCCCAGAGGAACAAGATCAAACAAGGGAACTTTACATCCCAAAAACTACCCTCTGGCCCATGAACCACACACCACTAAACCTAGATTGAAAAGAAAGTCTCCTCTGTTGATATCTGGACCAGGAAGGGCCATTGGACTTCTGCAATGTGCCATGATGAATCAAATCACCCATCATGCTGCCTGATTTGGATTCCAACACCCCTTTGGAGAAAGTTATGTTCAAGCCTTTACTACAGCAACCAAACTAGCCATCAAAGCAAAAGACACCAAGGATACCATCACCCTTCCTTCAGAATACCAGGAATTTGAAGAAGTATTCTCTGAAAATGCCACTCACTGTTATGCTTGGTCCAGGTAGGAATGAGCATAGGCTCAAAGAACTAATAGTGGGTCAAAGGTTCAAGGGATTCAGACAAGGGAGGCTTGCCGAATAACAAGGAGGTTGTTCAACAACAGAGTTAATGAAGGGGTTCAAGAGATTTGTCTGACGATAGAGTCGACAAAGGGGTTCAAGAGATTCATCCAACAATAGAGTCGATGAAGGGTTCAAGGGTAATCGTCCGATGATGAGGTTGACGAAGGTTTCAAGGGTAATTGCCTGATGACGAGGTCGACGAAGGTTTCAAGGAGGTCAAGGTAGAATTGAGCAGGACTAAGCTAAGGATACATCAAGTAGAGCGATGGCATAAGTACTGTGAAGAATAGAAACTGATGGAAGGTTATGGAAGAATTATTACTAAGCGAAGAAAGACAGAACCTTCCATGAGAAATAGAAGCATAGATAACAAGAATAGGAAAGTGGAAATGAAAGGTGTGCAATGAACATGTTGCATGTTCTAGAGCACTCTAAAGAAAGTAAGGATACCAGGTCAGGCTGGTCTATCGTATCAATGAATAACTTGTGAAAAGAAAAGAATCATAACAAATGCCTCCAGAGGCATATTTGGAAGCATCAGTGGTGATGGCAAAGGGTTTACTGAGATTGGGAAATCGGAGGATAGGTTGTTCCAGGAATTTAGTTTTAAGCTTTTGGAAAGCATTGTTGCAGTTGGGGGACCAGTCCCAAGCATGGTTTTTCTGAGTTAAGTTGAGGAGGGGGCATGCAAGATTAGAGTAATTTGGAATGAATCACTGGTAGAAATTTGTGAATCCCAAGAAAGAGTGGATGTCTTTTACTTTGGCCGGGATAGGCCATTTCTGAATATCATCCAGTTTGATGGGGTCCATTGCAAGAGTTCCTGGTTTAACAATCATTCCTAAGTACTCCACCTTTGAAGTGGCAAATTTGCATTTTTCCAATTTGAGGTGAAAGTTGAGTTTCTTTATTCATTGAAGAACACATTTGGTGTATTCCATATGTGTTTTCTGATCAGAGGAGAAAATGAGGAGGTCATCCATATATATGATCAGCCATTCCTCAGTGATCATATCTCTAAAAGAATCATTCATAAATCATTGAAACATGGGAGGGGAGTTGGATTGTCTGAAGAACATGACCATGGGTTCAAAGAGTCCTTGGTGAGTGATAAATGCCACTTTCCATTGATGTCCATCTTTGATTCAAACATTGTTGTATCCCCATCGGACATCAAATTTGGTGAAGACTTTGGCATCTTTAAGTTTGTCAATGAGATTGGGGATCAGGGGAAGGGAGTAGGCATCTTTAATAGTATAAACATTGAGATATCTGTAATCTTGGCAAGGGCATAATACTCCATTCTTTTTTTTGATGAAGAAGAATGGGGAGGCTTGTGAAGAATTGGATGGGTGAATTTTACCAGATTTGAGATTTTCATCAATGAAGTTGTCTGCAGCTTTTCGTTCTTCAGGGGTGAGGGGGTAGATTTTGGAGACCTTGGGTACAAAAGTTTCATCCAGGTTTATTTCATGGTCATAGGACTGAGAAGGAGGGAGGTGGTGAATGTTATGATTCTTTTCTTTTCACAAGTTATTTGTTGATATGATAGACTGGCCCGACCCGGTATCCTTACTTTCTTTAGAGTGCTCTAGAATATGCAACGTGTTCGTCGCACACCTTTCATTTCCACTTTCCTATTCTTGTTATCTATGCTTCTATTTCTCATGGAAGGTTCTATCTTTCTTCGCTTAGTAATAATTCTTCCATAACCTTCCATCGGTTTCTATTCTTCGCAGTACTTAAGCCATTGCTCTACTCGATGTATCCTTAGCTTAGTCCTGCTCAATTCTACCTTGACCTCCTTGAAACCTTCATCGACCTCATTGTCGGACGATTACCCTTGAACCCTTCGTCAACTCTATCGTCGGACGAATCTCTTGAACCCCTTCATCGACTCTGTTGTTGAACAACCTCCTTGTTATTTGGCAAGCCTCCCTTGTCCAAATCCCTTGAACCTTTGACCCACTATTAGTTCTTTGAGCCTACGCTTGTTCCTACCCAGACCAAGCATAACAAAAGGACTAAGCTCCTCTTTTTGAGCTACCATCGCTGTAGTCTCTCACCATTTCCTCCCCTTGAACACCAGGAGTCCTTGAACGGGCACTATGATGCTCTTACTGAGTCCCCTCTGAATCCCCTGAATTGTCAGACAACGAAACCTTCACCCCTGCCCCAGACGTTTCTCCTAGGGAACCAACTCCACCTCTCCCCACCTCCACTGTAACCAGACCTCTCCTCCTTCCTCCCCCATCCTCCACTCCCATTCCCCCTCGTCAGTTCATTCCCTCACACCCACTTCCCCCCTTCCTTCCCCCACAGCCACCCTGCTCCACCATGACTTCGAAACCAGTCGAACTTCGCATTGGTGCCCCTGAAAACTTTGATGGCAACTATGCCAAAGCCACAATCTGGTTGGACTCTGTCCGAACCTACCTCCTCATCAATGAAGAAGTCTATACCACCAACGCCAAGAAGATCGCCTTCATTCTCTTGTATATGACTAAAGGAGCTGCCCTTACTTGGGCCTCCTCCTTCTGAAAAGCTGCTCTCAACACAAACAAAGGCTTTGGTACTTATGTGGACTTTATTACTGAATTCAACACCACCTTTGAACACAAAGACACTGTTGCCCTCTCCATCACCTGGCTCTCATCCACCAAAATGGAAGGAAAGCCCTCCCTCTCTGACCTCACCAAGTACATCTCCGAATTCTGGAACCATGTCCAGATCTGTGGAATCACCAACCAAAATGTCCTCATCGGATACTTTTCCACTGGCATCTACACCAAACTCATGCATTGCATCATGTCTATGGACACCATCCCCACAAAAATCGATGAATGGTACGCCAAGTCCACTCACTTCCTCACCCAATGGGGAAGAGCCAACGACATGGCAAAATGAGGCAAGACCACTCCTTATGTCCGTATCGGACAACTTATGCACTGTGTCACATTCTACATCCTTAACTGTGGAAAGGAGAATGTAATCCTTGGACTCCCCTGGCTTAGGCAAGCCAATCCTACCATTGACTGGACCAAGCGAGAGCTGTCCATCTCCCTCAACTCCAATCAATCCCAGGAGCTGTAATACAATCGTACTAAACCGACTCCTACCCCCCAGATACCAACCCCTCGCCCACCCCGACATGTACAAATCAACTCCATCTGGGATGGACGTCTCTATGACTACATGAAGAAAGACACTGAAGCCTGATACCTCCAATGGGCCAACAACAACCAAATCATCAATTGGATCATGTGCTGCGGATCTTGCTTCATCCCCTCCGCCACCATCGCCAAAATTATGACTGCCACTGAGCTAGCTATGGCCGCTGAAAAGGGCAAACCAAAAGCTACTCTTTCCCCAGAATACTTGTCCTTCGCCTCTGTCTTCTTGAAAGAAGCAACCAACCATGTTCCCCCCAGCAGGCCCTACAACCATGAGATCAATCTTGATGACTCTTTCACCCCAAAAGTTGGCAAAATCTATCCCCTCTCCCCCGACGAAAAAGCTGCTACTGAAGCATTCCTCAACGAGAACCTCAAGGCAGGAAAGATTCGTCCCTCCAACTCTCCCCAGGCCACCCCCTTCTTCTTTGTTAAAAAGAAAGATGGTGGCCTTCAACCCTGCCAGGACTATCACTATGTCAACGAGCACACCATCCACAATGCCTACCCCCTTCCCCTCATATCTGACCTCATCGATAAACTTAAAGGAGCTAAAACCTTTACCAAATTCAATGTTCGTTGGGGATACAACAATGTCTGCATCAAAGATGGTCACCAATGGAAAGCAGCATTTATCACCCACAGAGGACTGTTCAGACCGACAGTCATGTTCTTTGGTCTTTGCAACTCCCCCACCACCTTTCAACGATTCATGAACGACTCCTTCCGTGATATGATTGCAGAAGGATGGCTTGTCATCTACATGGATGACCTTCTCATCTTCTCCCCCGACACCAAAACCCATGAGGAGCGAACCAAATGAGTACTCCAACGCATGAACAAGTTAGATCTTCAACTTAAACTCGAAAAATGCACATTCACTACCAACAAGGTTGAGTATCCTGGCATGATCGTACACCCCAATGAGCTCACCATGGACCCAGTGAAACTGGATGGCATCTGTGAATGGCCAATCCCTGCAAAAGTAAAGGATGTCTGCTCCTTCTTAGGATTTGCCAACTTCTACCGGCAATTCATTGCCAACTACTCCAACATCACCTGCCCCCTCCTTGACCTTACAAAGAAGAACCAACCCTGGGACTGGTCCCCCGGTTGCCAACAATCCTTCGATGAACTGAAACAACTTTTCCTCAGTCATCCAATCCTCCATCTCCCGGACCCCACCTGCCCCTTTGCCATTGCCACAGATGCCTCCAAATATGCCTCTGGTGGAGTCCTCCTCCAAACTGACGCCAATGGAGATTGGCATCCATGTTCCTACCTCTCATAGTCCTTCTCCCCTGCCAAACAAAACTACGATATCTATGATAGGGAACTTCTCACCATCATTTGTGGCCTCAAAGCCTGGTGCCACTACCTCCAAGGATCTCCCTTCCCTGTCGAAGTCTTCACTGATCACAAAAACCTTACTTACTTCCGCCAACCCCAGAAACTCAACCAACGACAGGCTTGTTGGCTGCTTGACATTTCGGACTTCGACCTTCACTTGACCCACATCCCTGGCACCTCCCTTGCTGCACTGGATGCCCTCTCTCATTGCCCAGATCTTCTTCCACCAACTGATGAAGATAACGACAATGTAACTCTCCTCCCTGACACTCTTTTTGTAAACCTCATTGACACCTCCCTACAAACCAAACTGGCTGCCTCCTCTGCTTCCGACCCCCTTGTCTTGGATGCGCTACACGCCACCACTGGTGACATCCCTGCCTGATTCCACTCTCGCCTCTCTGACTGGCAATACAATGCTGGCGTCCTCACTTTCCAAGGGCATATCTATGTTCCCCCCGACCTCTGCCGCTCCATTGTTGAACGACACCATGACCACACCTCTGCTGGTCACCCCAGATATCTCAAAACTCATCAACTCGTCGCTGCCGAGTTCTGGTGGCCCAGTCTCGCTCAATTTGTGTGAAAATACATTGAGGGATGTGCTCTCTGTCAATCCTCTAAAGCAAACACTCATCCTACCTCTCCCCCTCTCCCCCATCGTTTCTTCCTCTCGCATTCCCTTTCAACAGATATCCTGTGACCTCATCACAGACCTCCCCATCTCTTCGGGTTGTGACAGTCTTTTGGTTGTGGTCGACCATGGGCTTACTAAGGGGGTGATTCTCTGTCCCACTAAGAAATCCATCTCTGCAGAAGGGATTGCCTCCCTCTTTTTTCATAAAGTCTATACTTGGTTCAGCCTCTACGACAAAATCATCTCAGATTGTGGACCCCAATTCACTTCCTCCTTTGCAAAAGAACTCAGACGACTCCTTGGATACAACCTCTCCCTCTCCATGGCTGACCATCCTCAATCTGATGGAGAAACCGAACAGGTAAACCAAGAGGTGGAAACCTATCTTTGGATCTTTTGCGGCAATTCCCCCTCCACATGGTCTGACCTCATCTCCCACGCCGAATTCGCACACAATCACTGCCCCCACTCTGTCACCAATAAGTCCCCATTCTTCCTCATGATGGGATTTGAACCTCGCCCCCTCCCCACTATCATTGCTGAGACCAACCTCCCTGCAGTCGAAGAATGACTGAAACTCCTCTCTGCAGCTAGAGACAAAGCCCTGGCGGCCCATGAACTTGCCAGACAAGTCATGAAGTCCCATTTCCATGGAAAATTCACTCCTTTCCGTAAAGGTGATAAGGTTTGGCTAGAAGCCCAAAACCTAAAACGCCTTATCTCCCATCTGAAGTTCGCCCCCAAGCAAGAAGGCCCATTTACCATTACCCAGGTCCTCTCTTCCCTTACCTATAAACTCTGCCTCCCATGCACTTGGAAAATACACCTGGTCTTCCACGCATCCCTGTTATCACCCTATCGCGAAAACGACGTACATGGACCGAACTTCCCTTCTCCTCCACCTGACCTTATCAATGGAGAAGAGGAATATGAAATGGATAAGATTATCCGACACCATGGAACCCCGAACAATCAAAAATTCCTAGTCCGTTGGAAGGGATATTCAGCCGAAGAAGACTCCTGGTTACCTGAATCAGAGTTTAACCATGTCAAGGAGATCCTATCCGAATATAAGACTCTCCACCCTCATGTCTTCCCTTCTCCACCCTCCATACCACCAACGAAACCCAGACATGTCCGCTCCTGCTAGATCCCCCTCTCCTACCAATGCTACCACTGGCTGGACCACCCCCCTACTTTATTGTATCCAAGGCCTCAACTCCACTAATTACAACCCGGGCATTCCCTGGTCTACGTCCCCTCCTCTGCGTCTTCCCCCTCTCAATCCTAACCCAGTAGTCTCCGTTGAACTACCCCTCTATGCCCAACGCATCCGTCTGGATCCCTTCCCCATTACCAAACAATCTTCACTTATGCTTCTCCTTGAAACCCCCCATCTCCTTACCCCCCTTCATGCCCACTTAGAACCCTTCTCCCCCCTTGATACCCTTCTTCTCCTCTTCCAAGAAATCCATACCCTCTACCCCCTTGCCAACCAGATGTCTGATTACCCTATGGAACACATCACCACCCTCCACAAAACCCGCACCGAGCTTACCAACCTCGTCCTTTCTGTCATGCATCAGCTGGAAATGGACAAACTAGCAAAGGACGTTCTACATTACACCAGAGAACTCAATGAATGACGCTGCCTCCACCAGAACCCCTCCCCCAAAGCTTCCGAAGAACCCCTCACCCTCGAGGAATTAGCCATCATGGAACGAGCTGAAGTCAGTTGGGATGGACAACGTAATATACCTCTCTCCCCCAATCATTACCTTTACAGTCAAGCTTACTTCCACTGCCACTGACTTTTCCACATCCGTATCAATTGTCCATATTACATCTGCCCCCACTGTGCCCGCCACCGTCCTGGTCACACCCAACATCGCTGTCCCTGTTGTCCTTGCCCTTGTACCCTTAACCCTGTAGGCTCTTCCTCCTCTTCAGCTTCTTCCACACGTTCTAGGCATTCTGGTCCACCCCAACCCCTCATTGAACAGCTCTCTGACTCCCTGTCCACTAGCTCTGGCTCAGCCCCCAGACCGGTTCCTTCTCCCTCCTATCATCGTCATCAGACCCCTCACCCTTGTCAACGTTATCGTCGCCCCTCCCCTGACCCCGAACTTGCTGACCTTGATCTGAATGATGACAACCCGGGATATGATGCCTCAGCATATGCAAACATGACTGGTTCCCCTGGCGGAGATAGGTGCATGGATTTCTAAATTCCTTCTTTTGATTTTATTCTTCATAGTGATTTTGAATGTACTCTGGGGGTAATGTTACAATTCTTTTCTTTTCACAAGTTATTTGTTGATACGATAGACCGGCCCGACCCAGTATCCTTACTTTCTTTAGAGTGCTCTAGAACATGCAACATGTTCATTGCACACCTTTCATTTCTGCTTTCCTATTCTTGTTATCTATGCTTCTATTTCTCATGGAAGGTTCTATCTTTCTTCACTTAGTAATAATTCTTCCATAACCTTCCATCAGTTTCTATTCTTCGCAGTACTTAAGCCATCACTCTACTTGAGTTATCCTTAGCTTAGTCCTGCTCAATTCTACCTTGACCTCCTGGAAACCTTCATCGACCTTGTCATCGGGCAATTACCCTTGAAACCTTTGTCGACCTCATCATCGGACAATTACCCTTGAACCCTTCGTCGACTCTATCATTGGATGAATCTCTTGAACCCCTTTGTTGACTCTATCATCGGATGAATCTCTTGAACCCCTTCATCAACTCTGTCATTGAACGACCTCCTTGTTATTCGGCAAGCCTCCCTTGTCCGAATCCCTCAAACCTTTGACCCACTATTAGTTCTTTGAGCCTATGCTCATTCCTACCTGGACCAAGCATAACAGCATTCTCCTCCAAACCAATGAAAATGGAGATTGGAAGCCTTGTTCCTACCTCTCCCAATCCTTCTCTCCCGCCAAGCAAAATTATGGCATCTATGATCAAGAACTCCTTGCTATCATTCAAGCTCTCAAAATGTGGAAACACTACTTTTGAGGTGATCCCTCCCCCATCCAAGTCTTCACCAACCACAAGAACTTAACATACTTTAAACAACCACAAAACCTCAATCGAAGACAAGCAAGATGGCTCCTTGATCTTGCTGACTTCAATCTTTGGTTAATTCATGTGGCAGGAAAAGACTTGGCAGGCCTTGATGCCCTATTTTGCTGCCCTGATCTAATCCCTAATGATGAACAGGATAATCATGATATAACACTTCTTCCCCCATCCCTATTCATCAATATGATTGACACAGACCTCACAAATAAACTCCACTCCTCCTTGTTACAATCAGTGATACCCTCCTATCTTTTCTTTCTTTGTTACATAACAACCTCTCTCAATCTTCTTTTGATTCTTTCACTATGTGACACAGTAACATTAATATCCATTCACATTCTAGACTTTACTGTGTCTATTTATGCTTACTATCTATATTTACATAGAGATCTCTGATCACCTTTCCTATGCATTTCCACTTGCACAGCCTGTGCTATTTATTCTTCATTTTCTCATCATCATTCATAGCCTTTGATTGCAGCACCTTTGCACAGACTTGCATAGCTCTATACTTAGTTTCCGCAGCCTTATGGCTATCTGCTAACTCGTAGTGACTTAGTATGACTAGCACTACTTAGTATAAATACTGGCTGCACATGTACAGTAAAACTAAGCAATTCCTACCTTAGGTTTTCACTTTCACATCCCAGTCCTCCTCTGAGTCTATCCTTAAGTTGGCCTTAGTGCCTCCTCATCATTGTCCTTAGTCTCCAACCACCCAGAACCTCTGCAATCCTTCTGGGAGATCCTTGACATCATTTGACATAACCTTGAACCTTCATCCACTGGAACCCTTGACTTTCATTTCTGGAGTCCCTGACTTATGTCAGTACATTATCCTCAACCCCTATCCTTGACCTAGGCGATTACTGCTAGGTCTACACTTGTTCCTACCTGGACCAAGTGTAACAAAAGGAATTGCTTGTCTTTGATAGGACTACTATCCAGTAGATCCCACCATTTCACACCAGTGCCCCAAAAACCCTAGGCCTTCAGGCAACCTCTGTACTCCAGATTCACACTTTTATCAGGAACACGTCCAAGAACCCTACCCCTCAGACTCTGACTCTTCACATCACCCCACCCCAGTCCCTACTGACGTAGAAGACAAAGACATAGAAATCCCCACCCACGAGAACCCACTAGACACCCACCTTTCACACAAACTCTCTGCACAGCTATCCTTAAATAGGATACTCACACCACCATCCCTGTTAACCCTTACACAACACCTCCACTTTACCAGAGGAACCATCCCATCTACAGTCATTCCCATGCCAGTTCCTCACCCACAGATTCTACCTCCATTTCTTCCTACAGAACCATCATCCCCAGTCCCATCTGTTAGCATGAGTGAGATAGCACCCCCCTGCATAAACCCATAGAACTTTGCATCACCCCCCCTGACCATTTTGATGGAAACTATACCACAGCCAAAGCTTGGTTCACCTCCGTTGTATTCTATTTTCTGGTCAATGAAGAAGTATACAACACAGACACCAAAAAAGTGGCATATGCTCTATCATACATGACCAAAGGATCTGCCACCACTTGGGCAGCAACTTATCATATCAAAGTCCTAGCCAATGAGGAAACAATCACTTGGGATGAATTCAAGGAAGCCTATCAAGGAACCTTCTACCATCATGACAGCAAAGCTGTATCCATCACCACCCTTAACTCCTTATGGATGAAAGGGAACTCCATGGCCAATCTCACCTGATACATCGCCAAATTCAGAAATCACATACAAATCTCTGAAATCTCCAATGAAAATGTCCTAATTGGGTATTTCACTGCCAGAGTCACAGTAAATCTCATGAAACAAATCATGTCTATGGATACAATACCCACCAAGATTGATGAATGGTACAACAAGGCTGTACATTTCCTCAGCCAATTCCAGAAAGCTAATGATATTGCACACTCAAGTAGAAATCCCTCCCACACCCCATACTGTTCCTTCCAATCACACTCCCACACTTGACCTACATGTGACCCTAATGCTATGGATGTCAATGCTATCTGAATTGGGAGATTAACCCCAAAAGAATGTAAACAATGCTTTGAAAAGGGGTTATGCTTCTGGTGCCATCAACCAGGACATAATGCAACCAAATGTATCAAGTTCCCTAGTTGTCCTACCCCCAGAAATGTCTGCCAGACTACCACTACCACCACCAGTGATGAAATCAAAGAATGCAACAACAATGACATGGAAGTCAACTGTGTCTCGGGTTTTTAGAGAGGAGGTCAAACCCAATGCAGGCCCCCTCCCCAACTAGATGTGCTCCTGTACTTACTTCTCAAAGTGATCGAAATGCTATTTATCTTCCCATTTCAATCCTGAGCACATCTCAAGACATTGGAACCCAAGCACTGGTAGATTCTGGTGCGACCATCTCATGCATTGATTGGCACTTTGCCAAGAGATGGAAACTTCCCCTCGAAAGACTCCCCTCCCCCATTCCTGTATGCAATGTTGATCAAACTCAAAATTGAAACAGCGATATCAAATTCACCACCTTCATCCCAATATGCCTTGATAGCATAGTCCAAAGGATCCACTTCCACATAATGTATTGTGGAAGGGAGAACATCATCTTAGGACATCCTTGGTTGAAAGAGACCAACCCTACAATTGACTGGGTCAAGGGAACCATAATGATCTCAAAAGAACAAGACCAGACTAAAGAACTTTATGTTCCAAAGACTACCCTCAGACCCATGAATCACACCCCACTCAACCTAGATCGAAAGGAAAGTCTTCTTTGCCAATACCTCGATCAAGAAGGACCTTCAGACTTCTGTGAATGAGCTATGATGAACTGCATCACCCATTGGGCCACCAGATTTGGATTTCAACACCCTTTCAGGGAATGCTATGTCCAGGCCTTCACCACCACCACTAAATTAGCAATAGAAGCAAAAGACACTAAGAATATTGTCACCCTTCCTCCAGAATACAAAGAATTCCATGAAGTATTCTCAGAAAATGCAGCCCATCATCTTCCCCCATCCAGATCCTATGACCATGAGATAAACTTGGATGAAACCTTCATACCCAAAGTCTCCAAAATCTATCCCCTTACCCCTGAAGAATGGAAAGCTGCCAATGACTTCATCAATGAAAACCTCAAATCAGAGAAAATCCATCTGTCCAACTCCCCACAGGCTTCACCCTTCTTCTTTGTCAAAAAAAAGGATGGAGGATTACATCCCTGCCAAGATTACCAATACCTCAATGATCATACCATTAAAGATGTCTATCCTCTTCCCTTGATTTCCAACCTCATCAACAAGCTTAAGGATGCCAAGCTCTTCACCAAATTTGATGTCCGATGGGAGTACAACAATGTTCAGATCAAGGACAGACATCAATGGAAGGCAGCCTTTATTACCCATTGAGGGCATTTCGAACCCACAGTAATGTTCTTTGGACAATCCAACTCTCCCCCTACATTTCAATGATTCATGAATGACTCTTTTCAAGACATGATAGCTGAAGGATGGCTAATCATTTATATGGATGACCTCCTCATCTTCTCCTCTGATCCAAAGACCCATGAAGAATATACCAAGTGAGTTCTACAATGAATGAAGGAACTCAACCTACATCTCAAGTTGGAAAAATGCAAATTTGCCACCCCAGAAGTCAAATACTTGGGAATGATAGTCAAACCAGAAATGCTTGCAATGGACCCCATCAAATTGGATGGCATCCAGAAATGGCCCATCCCGGCCAAAGTAAAGGATGTCTGTTCCTTTTTGGGATTCACAAACTTTTATAGATGACTCATCCTGAACTATTCCAACCTTGCATGCCCCCTCCTAGACCTAACCCAGAAAAACCATACTTGGGACTGGTCCCCAGAATGCAACATTGCCTTTCAAAAACTCAAAGCCAAGTTTTTGGAAAAACCCATCCTCTGCTTTCCTGACCTCAGTAGACCCTTTGCAATTGCCACTGATGCCTCCAAATTTGCCTCAGGAGGAATCCTCCAAACCAACAAAAATGGGGATTGGAAACCTTGCTCCTACCTCTCTCAATCCTTTTCCCCAGCTGAGTGAAATTATGACATCTACAACTAGGAGCTCCTGGCCATCATTCAGGCTCTTAAAATGTGGAAACACTATCTCTGAGGCCACCCCACTCCTATCCAAGTCTTCACCAATCACAAGAATCTGACTTACTTCAAACAACCACAGAATCTAAATTGTTGACAAGCCAGATGGCTTCTTGATCTTGCCAACTTTGACCTTCAACTGATTCATGTAGCAGGAAAAGACTTGGCTGGACCAGATGCACTCTCTCACCACCCCAATCTAATCCCTGATGACAAACAGGACAATCATGATGTAACTCTTCTTCCTCCTTCCCTATTTGTCAATATGATCAACATGGCTTTAACCAACAAACTCCACTCCTCCTCCACCACCAATCCACTAGTCCTAGACTCCCTCCAAGCATTGGATGGCAAAGTTCCATCACAACTCCAATCTCAACTCTCTGATTGGAAATATGACACCGGTATTCTTACATATCAAAACCGGGTCTATATTCTGAATGATCTTGACCTTCAACACTCCATTGTGGCAAGACACCATTCCCACACCTCAGCTGGTCACCCTGGGTACCTGAAAACATGCCAATTGGTGGCATCTGAATTTTGGTGGCCAGGTATGACAACATTCATCCACAAATACATTGAGGGCTATATCCACTGCCAATGCACCAAGGCAGACACACACCCCTCTGCACCCCCCCCCACTCCCCATCCCCTCCAAATCCTCCTGACCCTTCCAGCAAATTTCCTGTGACCTCATCACCGATCTCCCCCTCTCCGATGGCTTCGACTCATTGTTGGTCATGGTTAACCACAGGCTTACAAAGGGGGTAATTTTATGTCCAACTGAGAAAACCACTACAGCCGAGGGAATTGCCACACTCTTCCTCAATAAAGTCTGGAAACAGTTTGGTCTCTATGACAAAATTATCTCTGATCATGGACTGCAATTTGCCTCAGCCTTCACCAAAGAATTAGGAAAACTCCTTGGTTACAATCTGTCCCTCAGCACTACCTATCACCCACAAACTGATGGGGAAATGGAACAGGTCAATCAAGAGGTTGAAACATATCTATGAATCTTCTGTGGCAACAACCCAACAATCTGGGCAGATCATATTACCATGGCAGAATTCACACACAATCACTGCCCCCATTCCATCACCCAAAAGTCTCTGTTCTTCCTCATGATGGGCTATGAACCCCACCCCCTCCCCACAGTTATCTCTGAATCATGGTTACCAGCACTGGAATTACATCTCAAGGAACTATCAGCCACCCGCAATGAAGCATTAGCTGCACATGACCTTGCACACCAGCTTATGAAATCAAGGTACCACAGAAAGTTTACTCTGTTTATTAAAGGAGATAAGGTTTGGCTAAACACTAAGAACCTTAAATGAAATGTCACCACCCCTAAGTTCTCTGCACAACAAGAAGGACCCTTCACTGTCATCAAAGTCCTCTCCCTGGTTACATATCAACTATGGCTTCCCCTGACCTGGAAAATTCACAACATCTTCCATGCCTCACTGCTTTCAAGGTACCATGAGAACAAGATACACAGCCCCAACTTCCCAGCCCCTCCACCAGAATTGATCAGAGGGGAAGAGGAATACGAAATTGAACAAATCATCAAGCACCATGGCAACCATTCCCAGAGGCAGTACCTTGTGCAGTGGAAAGGCTATCCACCAGAAGATGACTCCTGGCTTCCCGAAAAAGACCTAAAGCATGCACAGGATATCCTCAAAGGATATACAAACCTCACTCACAAAACATCACCTTCAGCATCCAAAACATCCAAACATACTCACACCACCTCTTCTAAACCATAGTAACTATGCCTGCCACCTCCCCCATCTCCATCTCTTCCAGCTCTCCCACTCCCCCCCCCATTGGCTCCCCCTCCACATCTCTAGTCTTACCCCCCTCTGCCTCAACTGCTATTGAAGAACAAATCCTCCAAATCACCCTCCACATCCCCAACACCATCCTAGATGACCTCACCACCAGCCTGGTTGTTCAACAACCCACCCCTACCTCCCCTGTCCCCACAATCCCTCCAGGGCTTCCCACCATTCCCCTGTTTCCCCCCTCTGTCCCAGTTCACATCCACCGCCTTTGTCACCCAAACTGCCATATCCTCTTTACCCACATCCTGTCCCAAGAAGCTCCCCGCTCCACTTTAGAACAACATCCGGCCTATCAGATGTCCCCAGAAGTCATAGCTGCCATCGCCACCTTTGATGAAATGACTTCCCTCATCTGTAATCTCTCTATCACTTATAGATCCTCTGATGCCCCACTTTGGACCATAGTAGGGCAATTAAGGGAAAAAGCCATGGACAACCTATACCATCTTGGGTTAGGTCATTTTATCAAACATGCCCTCCCTTATGGCACCATTGCCGAAGTAATAACCACTATCGCCCTCAATCTTATCACCAAGGAACAACACACCTACCTGTATGGATGACCTTCATTCACTCCCCACACCCCCCCAGCCCTGGTCAATTTCCTAATCCCCATCCACCCCTTTCATCACCACTCCCTCACCAAGAATCAGGAGAATGAACCTCCCATTGCTGCCAACTTCTGCCCCTGCCACACCCCTGCCAGCCTATGAGCTGCAGCCACACTCATGGACTTATCCAGGTGCAACACCTCCACTAGGGTTCCCACCCCACACCCAAACACTGGTACTATCCTTTCAGACATGGGAGCCACCACCCATTGGGATGAAGTACCTGTGCCCCCTCCCTCCAATCCCTCTCATTGCAACCGATGCTGCCACCATGGACATTGAACCCTTGATTGCAGATAACATCACTGCGACCACTGTCGACGATGAGCCCCAGGACATACTTGCTGCTCCTGTCCCAACTGTCCTTGCCCCCACTGCACCAACAACTGGGGAACTGACCCCAACAATGTTCCCACTATCAACCATCACAGATGCGAAAAATGCAGCTCCCTTCATGGCCATAACTGGGGATGCATGGACTATTACCATGGATGGCAGGACACCTGGGAAGACAAAGACATTGTCACCAATGAGGAAATCACCTTTGATTAAAGCAAATCCAGTGGTTTTGCCATACAAAGGGGGTAATGTTATGATCGGTGATACCCCCCTATCTTTTCTTTCTTTGTTACATAACAACCTCTCTCAATCTTCTTTTGATTCTTTCACTATGTGACACAGTAACATTAATATCCATTCACATTCTAGGCTTTACTGTGTCTATTTATGCTTACTACCTATATTTACATAGAGATCTCTGATCACCTTTCCTATGCATTTCCACTTGCACAGCCTGTGCTATTTATTCTTCATTTTCTCATCATCATTCATAGCCTTTGATTGCAGCACCTTTGCACAGACTTGCATAGTTCTATACTTAGTTTCCACAGCCTTATGGCTATCTGCTAACTCGTAGTGACTCAGTATGACTAGCACTACTTAGTATAAATACTGGCCACACATGTACAGTAAAACTAAGCAATTCCTACCTTAGGTTTTCACCTTCACATCCCAGTCCTCCTCTGAGTCTATCCTTAAATTGGCCTTAGTGCCTCCTCATTATTGTCCTTAGTCTCCAACCACCCAGAACCTCTGTGATCCTTCTGGGAGATCCTTGACGTCATTTGACATAACCTCAAACCTTCGTCCACCAGAACCCTTGACTTTCATTTCTGGAGTCCCTGACTTACATCAGTATGTTATCCTCGACCCCTATCCTTGGCCTAGGTGATTACTGCTAGGTCTACACTTGTTCCTACCCAGACCAAGTGTAACACTCCTCCACCACCAACCCCCTCATCCTTGACTTCCTCCAAGCCCTAGATGGCAAAGTTCCTTTCCAACTCCACTCATGCCTCTCTGATTGGAAATATGATGCTGGTATCCACACCTATTAAAACCAAGTCTATGTTCCAAACAACCTCAATGTTACGATTCACTTCTTTTTCTTTGATTCTCTTTACGACAGACCGGCCCGACCCGGTATCTTTTATCTTCTTTAGAGTGCTCTAGAACATGCAATGTGTTTGTCGCACACCTTTCATCTCCGTCTTCTATTCTTGTTATCTACGCTTCTATTTCCTGTGGAAGGTTCTATCTTCACTTCGCTTAGTCACCAACCTTCCACAACCTTCTATTACCTTCCATTATTCGCAGTACTTAAGCTGTCGTCTTACTTGATGTAACCCCAGCTTAGTCCTGCTCAATCTTACCTTGATCACTCTGACTCTCTCGTCGACTCATCGTCGGACGATCTCTTGAACCTCTCGTCGACTCATCGTCGGACGACCTCCTTGATCCTTTCGTCGACTCATCGTCGGATGAACCCTTGAACCCCTTCGTCAACTCTTCGTCGGACGATCTCCTTGAACCTCTCATCGACTCATTGTCGGACGACTCCCTTTGACTATTCGGCAAGCATCCCTTGACCGAATCCTTCGAACCCTTGACCCTCAGTTAGTTCTTTGAGCCTATGCTCGTTCCTACCCGGACCAAGCGTAACAAAAGGACTAAGCTCTTCTTTTCGAGCTACCATCGTTGTAGTCTCTCACCATTTCCTCCCCTCGAACCCCAGGAGCCCTTGAACGGGCACTACGTCGCTCTTATCGAGTCCCCTCTGAATCCCCCTCTGAATCCTCGGACGAGGAAACCTTCGCTCCTGCTCCTGACATCTCCCCTCGGGAACCAACTCCTCCCCTCCCCACTCCCACCGTAACCAGGCCTCTCCTCCTTCCCCCCCCATCCTCCACTCCCATTCCCCCTCGTCAGTTCGTTCCCTCACACCCACTTCCCCCCTTCCTTCCCCCACAACCCCCTCGTCCCACTATGACTTCGAAACCCGTCGAACTTCGTATCGGCGCCCCTGAGAACTTTGATGGCGATTACGCCAAAGCCACGATCTGGTTGGACTCTGTCCAAACCTACCTCCTCGTCAATGAGGAAGTCTACACCACCGACGCCAAGAAGATTGCCTTTGCTCTCTCGTATATGACCAAGGGAGCTGCCCTTACCTGGGCATCCTCCTTCCGAAAAGCCGCTCTTAACGCAAACAAGGGTTTCGGTACCTATGCGGACTTTATCACCGAATTCAACACTGCCTTCGAACACAAAGACACCGTTGCCCTCTCCATCACCTGGCTCTCATCTACCAAGATGGAAGGAAAACCCTCCCTCGCCGACCTCACCAAGTACATCTCCGAGTTCTGGAACCACGTCCAGATCTGCGGAATCACCGACCAAAACGTCCTCATCGGATACTTCTCCACCGGCATCTACACTAAACTCATGCGTCGCATCATGT
>JBBPLE010000154.1:5714-60966 GCA_038089675.1 Boletales sp. KT-2023b
GAGGACGACGACGAATTTGGGCACGACACGCCGGCACCGCGAAACAAGGGCAAGAGCAAGGATGGAAAGGGAAAACCGGGGCAAAAGACCGGAAAGACAAAGAGTGGCAAGGAGAAGGAGAAGGAGATTGTCGTGAAAGACGAACGCAAGCTAACTACGACGTCGCGTGGATCCAGCGCTGCAGCGCAGAGCCAACCCTCTGACTTGTTTTCCAACGATGACATTGCGCCCTCTTCAATAGCAGACGGACCCGGTGTCGCAAAGAAGCGCAAATTACCGCCGATCAAGAAAACCAAGACGGCGGGTGGCGCAACGGGTACCCCAACGGCGGGCACGACGACGCAAAAAGTGCCGCCACCGCCGCCGCCGCCGTCGACAGTGCAGGATGTTGGGAAGGTTTCGCTAACGACGTCTGAACAACGAAAACAGGCACTGACGGGGGTGCGGGACGTTGACCTGGGGAACTCACAAGTGTATGCGGAGCTTTTCAAGGGGGTAAGTCGTGGATCGTGTACTACGAGAAGAGAACGATGTTGACAAGGGACAGGCTGGTGGAAGCACACCAAAGTCGGGGTTGAAGAATGCAGAAGTGCGGCGGAAAGAGCTGGACAAGATGAGAGAGGAAGGAAGAGCGAGACGTGCGGAGGAAGGGGTGAGACGAAATGGATGTAGAATGTGTCGCTGGCTGACGGAGGAGGTTGACAGAAACATACGTTTGATCTGCAGTCACAGGCGGACAAGATTGCACGGTTCGAGCAACGGCTGCGGGCAGAAAACAGCACGGTGCTTCACCCGAATTTTCTGGCAGCGAAATTTAGGGATGACTGGGAGCTGGATCGGCGGAACAGACGAGGGACACCTAAAGAGGAGGGAGAGGCGTGATGAGCACATATGTACGAGCGAGGTCACTATGTAGTACACGCGCGGGAGCACAAAGCAAGTATCTGATCGAGACAGGTATCGAACCATTTCTTATTCGCCCTCTTTTGCGAGGACGTGGAGACAGGGGAGTCATCTTTAAGGGTGATGGGGCGGAGCTGGGCAGCGAGGTCGTCGATGGTGGCGAGGAAGGGGGGCAGTTGTGTTTTGATGGAGGTGGTGATGTCGGATATCTGGAGGAGCTGTTTGGAGATGACGTCCGGATCCTGTGGGGAGTAGAGGGCTGCGACGAGGTCGTCGGATGTGGAGAGGAGACGGTTTGACTGCAAGAGCAGGCTGTCGAAGGCGGTGGGCGGGGCGGAGGAGGGATATGAGAGGAGATCGAGAAAGATGCGCTTGTGGAGGAGGGTGGTGAGGCGGAGGACCTGGTGTACCTGGGATGGCTGAGATGGGGGAGAGCGAGGGGGACGGGGCACGGTACATTTTTAGCGCGGGCCAGCTCGCCGTCGTTGAGGTGCGTGGCATCGGCGAGCCCGAGCTCGTCCCAGCCGTCGTCGGGGTCGTCTTTGGGGCCGTCGATGAGGCGGGCGGCCTCGTGGAGGTTGTCCTGGAGGGACTCCCTGTCCGAGTCCCAGGCGAGACAGACGGCGGTGTGGTTGTCGCGGGGGATGCCGGAGGGGGAGCGTGCTTGGTCGATGAGATCGTGGAGGGCGCCTGTGGAGCGGAGATAGTCGGGATCGTCGGCGAGGAGTGCACGGACGAGGGCACGGAGCGCTTGGAGGATGTCACCGACGGCGGTCCTGACGCGCTTCGCGAGGGTCGCGCCGTGGTGGACGAGGGAGACGGCGTGTGCGAGGGAGTGAACGTGCTGAACGAGATCGCGGGGGAGGTGGCGGGCGAGGGAGAGCTTCGTGGAGAGGTGGCGAATGTGGGCGAGGAGGGCGTCGAGGTCGGCGAGGACGACGTCGAGGGGGGGTTCATCATCCGCGCGGGCCGACGGATCCCGATCCCGTTGGACAGCATCGAGGGCGTCGAGACAGGCTTGGTGGAGGACGTCCATTGTTAAAAGTGAATTATGTAATACTTTGGAACTCTTTTCCTTATGTCCTTGCCAGTCACTCGACTCGTTCTCGTCGTCCGGCATTTCGCCCCCCTCTGTCGTCGTCCGAGTCCACCGCTGCTGCGACACAACCCGTTTCGTCCACGTTCAACTCCAACCGCCTCCTTCTTTTCCTGGTCTCCCCTCTCGAAGACGACGACACGGCCCTCCCTCGACACCGCCGCCCACATCGCCGCACTCGAGGCCGCCGCGAACGCACACCCGAACGACCCCGCAAAGCACGTCGCCTTCTTCACCGCCCTCGTCCAAACCCGCTCAAAGGAGGCCTACGACACCCTCATCGACCGCTGGGAGCACACCGCACAGCGCGTAAGTCATTCCACCACCCGTCTCGTCCCCCGCCCGTTCACGCTCCTTCTAGAATCCCTCCTCCCCCCTCATCCGCTCCGACGCGGCCTTTGAGCTCTATCTCGACGCCCTCGCCAGCTCCGGTCGCGAGCCCGCCATAGACCTTGCCGTCCGCAACCGACAGTCACTCCTCGACGCTTCCGCTCCTTTATCCGATCCCTCTCCTTCTCCTCCCTCGCAATCAAGGAGCGAGAAAATCGCCGCAGACCTCCTTGCCAAGCGTGCCACCCTCTCCTCCGAGTCTGCCCAGCAACCACCACCCAATCCTGCCATCGCCAGTCTCGCTGCCGCCCTCTCCAAGGGCGCAGGCGTCAGCGGCAATCCGATCCATGTCACCCTCAGTGAACGTGCGCCCCCTCCCTTTTTCCTTTCTCCCGTTCGTTTACCTTTTCCAGCCAAGGGCTCCTTCACCCTCCGCATCGTCCGTTTCGTCGTCTTGACCGGTCTCAGTGGCTTTTGTACGTTCATGCTGCCACCCCCTGCCCTACCCTAATACTCCCCCAGTCGTCTTGGTCATCCTCTCCGTCCTCCTCGAAAACTCTGGTCTCCTCAAGGCCGGCGGTCGTACCACAGAGTTTGAGCCTCTCCAGCAAAAGACCGTCAAGTTTAGCGACGTCCATGGCATAGACGAAGTCAAACAGGCATGCCCCTCCTCATCTCCCTTGCCCTCTCCCTCACCCTTTCCCAGGAGCTCGCCGATGTCGTCACCTTTCTAAAGGACCCCACCGCCTTTGCATCCCTCGGTGGCAAGCTTCCAAAGGGTATCCTCCTCACAGGTCCCCCCGGTACCGGAAAGACCATGCTTGCGAGGGCCATCGCCGGCGAGGCTGGCGTTCCCTTCTTCTTTTCTTCAGGCTCCGAATTCGAGGAGATGTTTGTCGGCGTCGGCGCAAAGCGTGTTCGCGATCTCTTTGCTGCTGCCCGCAAGAAACAGCCTGCCATCATCTTTATCGACGAACTAGACGCCGTCGGCGGTAAACGCTCTCAGCGTGACCAACATTACATGAAGCAGACTCTCAACCAACTCTTGGTCGAGATGGATGGCTTCCTCCAAACTGAAGGCGTCATCGTCATCGCCGCCACAAACTTTCCCCAAAGCTTGGACCCGTTGGTATTTTTTTGCCCTTGCCCCCTTCTCCCTCTCACATTCGTCTCCTCAGTGCTCTCACGCGCCCCGGTCGCTTCGATCGTCACATCGCCGTCCCTCTCCCAGACATCCGCGGACGAATTCAGCTCCTCAATCACTTTATGAAGGACGTCGTCGCCAGCAATGGTATGCCACTCTCTCCTTGCCTTTTTACCGACTCAATCCCCGTCTTTAGCCGTCGATCCGATGATCTTGGCCCGGGGCACTCCTGGCTTCTCTGGTGCCGAATTGCAAAACATGGTCAAGTCCGTCGTGTCCTTGTTCGGTTGTACGGTCGCTCACCTGTCGTCCAGTTTGGCTGCCATACAGGCTGCAAAGGAGGGCTGTAAGGAGGTTTTTCTGAAACACTTTGAGTGGGCAAAGGTGGCTGTGTGTCTTGTTGATGGACCACGGTGTTGACGTCCATGTCGAACAGGATCGCATTCTCATGGGTGCTGAGCGCAAGAGCGCGTACATTGACGAAAAGAATAAATTGCTCACGGCTTATCACGAGGTACGTCACTGCCGATCGACGAAAACGCACCTTGGACTGATGTGCACAGGGAGGCCACGCTCTCGCGGCGCTCTATACCGAAGGTGCAATGCCTTTGCACAAGGTGACATGTGTCCCCCGCGGCCATGCGCTCGGTGTCGTGCGTCGTCATCTCCCCACAGTTGGGTCGTACTCATCCGGGTACAGACTTCCCAGCTGCCAGAGGGCGACATGTTCTCGGTTTCGCAGACGGAATACAAGGCCATGATTGACGTGTGCATGGGTGGTCGGGTCGCGGAAACACTGAGTAAGGCGCTTTCCCGCTCGTTAGCTCGAGGTTGTGACACCTCCTCAGTTTACGGTGAAGGCGGTCTCACGAGCGGATGCTCGTCCGACCTTCAAAAGGCGACCAACACGGCGACGCAGATGGTCAAGGTGAGGGCGTTTCTGTCTGTGCTGGCGATCGCTGAGCTGTCGCACAGAACTTTGGCTTCTCCAGCAAAGTAGGACCCGTGTTCTACAACGAGCAAAACGGACCGGTGAGCCCGCAAACGAGCGAGAGAATCGACTCTGAGATCCTGAGGTGAGTGCTTGGGAGAGAGCGTGGAAGAGGACCAACGGTGTCGTTGCAGTTTGCTCCAGCAAGGCGAGGGCCGTGTGAGGAGGCTGTTGCAGGAGAAGAAGGAGGAACTCGATCGGGTGCGTGGAAGTCGCTCTTCGCGTGGCAATGGTGGCTAATGATATCCGACGGAATTAGCTCGCTCACGCGCTGGTGGAGCACGAGACGCTGACGGCGGACGAGGTTAAAAAAGTGATTAGGGGGGAGGCCATACGGAAGCTAGAGGAGACACTGTCGGGAGAAGAGGGTGGTCCCATCGTAGAGGAGGCTTGAACGGTTAGATTTGATAGCCCCTATAAAGGAATATATAAAATAAATAATATTGATATGCTAAAAAGGGGTATTAAGTTTGGAGGGTGAATAAAAAGCGGTGCCGGCGGGAGCAAAACGCAAAAAAAGGGATTCTCCTACCTCCGCCGACGAGAGAGCGCAAGCCCGTTTCGTTTGCTCGTGCATGCGACAGGCCATTAAAATCTGATCGAATTATTAGGATGTGTCATCGTCGACTCAAGTTCGTCAGACACGCCACGTGCGGCCACAACGCCTTCCAAGGTGAAGCCTTCATCGACTGCCAGGCCGTCGATTGCCACATCAGTACCCAACATCCTCCCAACTGCGGTTCCCCATCGAAACCTTGCCAATGTCGTCGCTATTATAGGTAAATCGTTATCTTGTGCAGATCTGAACTTGTCCTCATCCCTTATGTCCGATAGCCAACCCGAGCGTCTCATCACCCATCAGGTCAGTTCCTCGGTGCTCGATTTAGATTCCTTCCTCCCCTCCCTGATCCGCTCGTCCATCCAGGTTCCCGGCGTATGCCCAATGTGTCCCCAATGACCCTGCCATCCCTTTCTCCCCTACCCCATCTGTTCTTTCTCGTGTTCCGTTTTCTGTACATGTCGCCCACCACCTTCCGTCCCATACAATTGTAATTTACCTATCGCGACGTGCAAAGACTTCATGGGCCGTGCGCAGTCCCTATTCAACGTCCAGATCCATGAGCATCCCGTCGTCTATTCCTCCGTCTCCATACTCCTCCTCTTCCATCTCATCTCCACCCTGCTGCTGTTCCAGCAACAGTGCCTGTTCCCTTTGCTTCGCCTGTGCTTTCTCAATGTCCTCGAGCGTCCACAGCGAAATCCCCGCCTGGTTTTCGTTGGGGTTCTGCGAGATCGTTCGCATGAACAGCTTGGACAGCGTCACCGCCATGTCTGTAGACAGGTTCGATGCCACCTCGGTGATGTACTGGTTGATCCACCGAGGCAGCTTTGCACGCTTGTCCGCCCGTGCATAACGCTCCCGTGGGACTCGGCATTCAGCTCCCCACCTTATTATTACGTCACTACGTACCTTGTCCGCAAACACCATCAACCCCCAGTCCGTCTTGCCCCGCAGTACACGCCCCACACACTGCGCCGCGTTTCGCATCGCGTCGAATCCCAGAAACTCGGACTCTCTTATCCGATACGCGTCTCGCAAGTATTCCAGACGCGCTTTCAGAATTCGACTCTCCGTGTACTGATACGGCAGGCTGCGCGATCATCCAGCTTTTTTCCGACCGCGACCAGATTTAGCACTCACCCAAACATGATCACAGCACGCCCATAATTATGGTCGAAATCGATCCCTTCTGAAACTTTACCTCGTGCGACAGATAACAGCACCGCGCCCCGTCCATTGTCACACGCCTGCGATCAACTTTCGCATGTCTCCAAAAAAAAACTCGTACTAAATAAGACTTACCCGCCTGTAATTCTCAAGCGCTATGCTCGTTTCGTTCGCGTCCGGCGTTTCAACAAATATCAGCTTGTTCTTCCACACCTCGTTCAAGATGCCCTGAAACGTATCGTTGACACGTCGATCCACACATCCAGGCAACTTACCATATCGTTCCACGCTGCTACGATGGACTCCATGTAGAGATAACTCGGGAAGAAGGCAACGATGCCGTCCGGAACAATTTTGCTGTACTCGACAAGAATACTTCCAAAATTCCTCACGACGGCCGGATCATTCCGCACTTCGAAACGTGAACTTATGGCCACTTGATCGCTACCACGCGTAATCACCTGCATAAAAGCTAGGAAGCCGTCGTTTATAGTCATGACCTGTCACTTACCAATGGCAAAAAAGCGTTGCGCGTGAGCGTCATTGGATATGTCTCCTGAACAACCGGCGTGAACTGCAACATTTTTGGATACATGTCCAATGGCGAGATCGTTCCTGAAGTGATGACAACACTGCTAAAGTGTTCAAACACTGGCTTGATGGCCAATGATGGATCGAGGCAGCTGCTACAAAGTCGATAATCAAGTGTGACCCCCAATAAAACACTAACGTGAAGTGAAAGACGGGATTTGGTACAGTCGCGTTATCAGTTTCAAAAGGTTCCAGTATGAGTAGAAACCCTTCACAAGTCCAATGGCACCGGTACAGTCACATTTCAGAAAGGGAAGCTCACCTTTCTCATACGTCGCTACCAGCGTCGCAAAACTCGCTACTTTTTGCAACGCAGAATATTCGTCCAGCCGATTCAGCTCCAATGTACGAATCAAAGACTGCAATCGTTCAGCGCAGAATCTGATAGAGAGGATTAAGTAGTGGTCGTTATCGCCCTCGATACTAGTCACCGTAATGGCCGCCGCTCAATGTAGGTGATATCTTTGAGATGTTGTAGGAACGACAGCGGTGTTTCCGCAACAACATGCATGACACGCATACGCGTCTAGTTGGCCGTTAGCGTAGCTATACGCACGACGTCACAGCTCTTGCACACCTTGAGATACTCGACGAACCGTTTGAGAAAAGCAACAAAATGTTCGGCTTTTCTGATGTTTCCAGGTATCGCTTCTTTGAGCAGATCGTCGGGTAAAACTAGATGCTGTCAGTCAATGTATCCACAGGAGATCAGCTTCACAAGTACCAGGATTCGCCATGAATGCATCTTCGGGCGTGGACTCTGTCGTCGCTTCCTGCAAACCTTCCACCAACTTTGCGTATTCATCCTGAAGCTTGACAGCGTCGGTCGTCTTGATCCTTTAGTGTCGTCAATAACATGAACGACAACAAGCACAGTACTTACTCGTCGATCTTTTCGCCGAGCTTCGTGACACTCCGTGCAGCCGAGTCAAGCATGGGTCGTGTGAGGTCGATGCTGAGGGATTCTATGCAGACATTATCTGATTCCGGATTAAGCTAGCCAGCCAACATGCAAACACCTCCGCTGACCAATATTGTGTGCTTCGTCGAACACGACAATGGCATCCTTGGACAACTCTTTTGATACTTGCTCAGCGACTTTAGGATCGATTAGATAATGAAAAGAGTATATGATCACGTCCACAAAGGGCATCTGGTCAAAGAATTGTAAGTGTTGCGAGACATGCCAATGCATCGCCCACCATTCTTCGTACGGTAAAATACGGACATGTACCATTGTCTCGACCGTGTTGGAGTACATCAGCAAGCGTCCATATACCAGGGGGCACGAGATTTCCGGGCTCGTATGTCCCTAGGTTCTGTCAAGACGTCGCATCATTGCATCCAACCCGGAACGAAAAGATACTTACCTCGTGCCAGTCACAAAGTTCCACCGATCCAGGGTTCGCACGACCTTTCTCGCATACCGCAGGATTGGTGAGGTCGCGACACCGCGCGTCAACCACTTTACCCTTCTTCTCTTTGGATACCTGGATCCTCTATAGTTACACAGGCGGCATAGCCTTTCCGTGTTCCAACACGCACCTCGGGATGTATACACAGGTTTTTCCGACTCGTCAATCCCAGACCCATAAAGTTTTCTTCCTTTGCCTTTTGTTCTGTGGTCTCGGCGCACGATATCCGATATTTCATCAACCTCTTCAGCTCGGAGAGGGCCTTTTCGATTTCCGGTACTGTACGTGAGCAGTATATAAGTTTGCGTTTCGTCGGATGGAACTATAGGCAAAAGATGAGCTCCTGCGACATGATACCGACCGTCGACGTACCTGCTGATACGATACAATCAAGGACAGGAGCGAAACGGTCTTTCCTGTTCCAGAAGGCATTTCCAAGACACAATGCCCCTGAGCGACGCGTCTGAGAGCAACCGTATTTTACGTGTATTTGAAACGCACCGTGGCATCAAGTGTCCGCTTGAGATCACACATGTATGCATATTGTTCTGAGCAAGTGGTTGGCCAAAGGCTGAGCTGCATGGCAATGCACCTACCAGGATAAATTCGGTCGTAAGGAAAGATGATCTAGATATATGACAGAGTTTACGCAGTCTGGAACATCCACGTTAATTGTGCACATACCGGCAGGTTGTCAATGAAGAACTTCATGGGGCCGCCTGAGTTTTGGCACTTGGAGATGATAATACTTTGCGCGTTTGTGCCAACCACGTGACCGAAGCCCAAATCGACCCCTTACTAAGGGTCCGGAGGTCACAAACAGAAAGTATATTGTACAGTCCACGACATACTCTAGTGACACTCATCGGAACCGTCCCGGAACGTACGTAGACCAACATAGCATTTAATCATGTATTCTCATCAAGCTTTCTTATGTAAAAGTCATCACGCGGGCGTCCAGGTTAGGAGATATTTTGAGAAGCTGTTTGCATGACTTGCTGAACGCCATCATTTCCAATGCTGGAAATCAAGGTGAGTAGTGCACAAGGTCGGGTCATGGCAAGTGCGTACTTGCTATAACCGTCATTGGGGGAGATTCCCGTTGTCTCGTTGTTTGCAGATATGGGAGTGGTTTGAGGATCCTGCGAGATGCCCGTGACTCCAGGCGAAATTGTCGTGCCAGTTTCAGCCGTCAGATTTGTCTGGCCCCACTGTTAAGTGTGCATTTCAGCGTCCATGGCGGCATGCTTGGTCGAATATTCATACCTGATACTGAACAATGCCACCCAATCCGGCAGTGATTCCAGCTGTGTTTGTTCCAAATGTGAGCGGCCCGGTTTCAAACTAATATCGGCACACATACTAGTGGCCCATGTGGAATAGGCGTCTGTCTGCTGCTGATTTGTCACACCATATGTAGAGTTCGAATTGGATGCTATTTGGGATGCATCAGTAATTACACTATATCCGGTTGATATGGACGCACAAGAATCAGCAGCATATGGCGCAGTGGTCATGTTGAAGGGCACAAAGTTTGGGGCGTTTCCCTGCGTCACCAAGCCGAAGGCCGTGAGCGCAGACGGCTTTCCAACGCTTGATAAATATCAATGCTAAATACCGATGATCATACGATAACCAGGCTTACGCAGCTGCCGACTGTGCTTGGAGAAGAATCCATTCTACACCCGAATTGACCGTGTTAGTGTAGGGATCCAAGTATGGATCGGGGGGACTATAGGACTGCTGGTCGGGGAAAAATGTGAAAGAACCGAAACCAATTTCTGGAATGTTCATAATATCCTGACTGTCAACTCCATAAGCACCGTCGTAATTCGAGCCGAGGCTTTGCGATACTTGTCGTCTAGTAGCTGTGCGACGTTGAATAGTCAGGTATCAGGTGTATTCTTGGAGCTCACGTGTGGATACCCATCGGCCTCTGATGCGAACACCATCTTCCTTGAGGGTTCCCGCAGATATAGCAGCTTCTCTGTTGCGCCGTCTTGATTCAGCGCGCTGACGGAGTATCTGTTCCGTGGTCACCGGGACAGCCCTACTGCGCTTCCTTTGTGCGGGAGTTGCCGATGGTGTTGGTGGTGGCGTAGGATTCAGAGGATATAATTTGGGACAGTCGGTACACAAAAATCCTGACGTTCTGATCGAATAAAGACACATCGATTATTTATTTTTGTTAATCGGAAATCATCAGGCAAGCTTACCCAGCGGAGATGATGTGGTTGGGATCAATAGATCTAACATGAGCTGCTACTGTAGCATGCCACTCTGTGATGGTCTCTGTTGTACAATCCGGGCCTGAAGGGAGGGTGGAATTGCACCTATTATGCAAAGATGAGCGGCGATATAAGAATTCCGAGAGCATCAAACCTTGGATCATTCGCAAGTTCCCAGCTGAAAATGGCAGGACTGTTGACATATCGAGACACAACTTGAGTGGTGTAATTCAAAAAAGCGTTGAGGATGGACGGATTTGTGTAGAACTCATCATGAGTGTCGAAACCGAATTGGCGAACATACATGTCCATCCCACCTGTCTCGAGATGAGGAGCGTTGCCACGAAAGGGCGGAAAAACTGACCATAATCATTCGACAAGTAATTTCGCGGCAATGAATTGTTAGTGCCGGGTGTAACATCACGAGAGGAGAGGGTAGATTTGACTGTATCATTCAGAAGAGGGAGGGGATACCAGTTGTTGGTAAGAGACAAAATAAGATAGAGACCATGTTGCTCAGCCATCTGAACGACGGTGTCGAGCTTCTGGAGACCATTTGGGCCATCGTTGATGGAGAGAGTGCCGTTCTGAACGAGTTGAAACCAAGTGCCGTTCACGGGAACGGTATCAACATCTGGATGGCTCAGATGAGCAATCAGGGTTTGAAGGAGGACCGGAGCACTTGCCATTGAACGCCCAGATGCGGACGACATTGGAGCCGATTGCTGAGATGTTGCCGAAAGTGTTCCAGATGTCTTGGTTCGTATTCAAGACAGGCAACCAGTACGCGTTCGTACCAATATACCTGAAGTCACTGCAAGGGATCAGGGGTGGTAAATGAATGGTGAAATGATGCAAAGTGTGTGCTTGCCTGCCATTAACTGAGAATGACGAGCCGTTAGTTGAAACAAAGGGGCTGGCACTTCTTGCGACGACTGTCTTTGCCGTAAGAGCGAGGGGGTTCAAGAGGAGAAGGAAAGAGAGAAACAACATGGATTCGGCGGGGAGGTATGCCGAGGGCAGCAGAGGAAGGGTCCAGGAAGGGGTGTGCAGGACATCATTTATAACTTTGAGGGGCCCCAGGAGAGTGCTCAATGCACGTGTGCCTGTATCAACGCCATCTAGACGCGCACCGGTATTTCACTGCATGCCACTGAAAATGAGGCGGTGGTAGGACGGCATCGTTTCCTAATAGATTTAGGAAACTAGTATATTGTCCGGGTCAAGGAAGGCACCGATCATATGACACTACGATCATGGCAGGAATAGTATTTGTGCTTGTTTGGGTCCGTAATTGCAAGAAGGGTACTATCGTCCAGCTGACGACCTTGCCATGCGTAATGCTACGCGCATCTTCCAGACGCGTTGCCATCGCCCTTGTCCGGCGTCGACATCTATCCCAGAGACAGCCAGTACCGTTTATACAGGACCACTTTGTCAATTCAGCAGGCACTGCCATCAACTTATTCACCCGCGTCGTCAAACTCTCCCTCCTTACTGCCCTGGGTCTCGGACTTACCGGCTGGTCGGTCTTTGAAGGCACCCATTTGTGGGTGGAGTCTGTGGAACTCGTACCACGCGCGGACGACGACACGAGGCGGTGGGAGTGGGACCGCGAGGCCGAGAGATGGTCAGGTGGTGAGCGTGGTGGAACTGACCCCGCGCTCGGCTTCAGAGCACGGCATCTCCTTCGCGGCTCTTGGATGGCGGAGAACTGGGGCGTAGGCTCTGCCTCCTCTCCAGACTATCGCACTGTAGCCACCCTCAGCGCCGTCGAGCCTCGCTTGGACTTTGCTCGGAATTATCTTGAGATGGCTATCAGAATTGCCGAATCCAACCAGTCGTCCAAGTTACGTCCGCAGACCTTGAACGAACTCCTCTTTCGCCATGCTGCCATATTGGAGCGCATCGGAACAAAGGACGCGTTGTTTGAAGCCCGCTCAAAATATGAACGCGTCTGGAGTGGTAATGGCACGGATGCGGCCCGCATCGCTTTAAAACTTGGCGATCTCCATTTCAGACTCGGAGAGGCCGCTGATGCACTTGCATGGTGGTCGCGATCACTCGCATTGTCTCAAGGAGGCAAGGAGGCGCGAGACCCTATCGTGCTTCCGTCCGCGCCTTCATCTCCGTCAGCACAACGGACGCTCACATCCACCCTAGTCTCACTCTCCGCCTACTATTCTATGTCTGGTAATTTAACACAGGCTCGGCAGATCCAGGAAACCGCGCTCGCCTTGTTGCGTGGCATTCCCTCGCCATCCGACATCTCCGCCGCCTCGCCACCTCAGATGTTGCACTCATTGTATCTTCTCCACCGTTCCTCTCTCATTTCCATTCACCTTGCCGAGGTGCTGTATGCGCTCCGGTCGCCAAGGCAGTCTTCCTTTGACTACCTCACGAGAGCCGCGGAATCCTCCGAGCGTGTTGCCCTCGCTCTCACCGGAAAACCGTTTGCCCCACCAGACAGGAAGGGATCAGCTGTTGCACACACGCCTGCACCGGAGGCCCCTATTCTTTCCTCGTTTGCCAAATCCAACGCCGTGCGGAAGCCAGCAACGGGGCTCTTGCGCGACGCACGCCGCACTGCTGCAGAGGCATGGAACTTGATGGGAGTCCTCAATGAGCAGGGTGGTGATATGCAGCGCGCCTTTGCATGCTACGAGCGGGCAGTTGGGTGGGCTGGAGTTGCTTCCGATCAGCATGCGCCAGGTGAGGGTACGCTCGAGGCAGACTGGAACGTCATGTGGTCCAATTACTCGCGAGCCCGGGACGCCGTACGGTAGATGTCACGTGTTGGTATAGTCCTCTATTAGCTACTAGCCTGGTTGTACTTCTGAACTTGATGTTTCGCTTGCTTGCGCGGTCTGTTCGTCCTTTGCCACCGTCGCCAGCGTTGTGGATCAGATTCAGCTCAACTTCAACTTCTCCACGTCCATTTAAGTTTCATATTGGCCTCAGCTGGGCCGCAAAGCCTCCAGATCCAAAACTGACCCGCTTTCATACCGCTTTCGCAGCAGATTCTCAGCTCGGACAATGGAGGGATGCGACTCTCGCACATCGAAAGCATTCGCCGTCAAACAACGCGGGGGAGGATTTCTTCTTTCATACCGAGGTACGCCATCTTGTCCCCCCTTCCTTTCCTTCTCGCTCACCCATTCACAGATGCACAACGCGTCGGTGGGTAAGCCGACCTCGTTCCCCCCTCCCTAGCTCACCTCAGCGTTCCAACCCCAAGGGGGTCGCATTTGGTGTCGCTGACGGCGTCGGAGGTTGGGTCGACTCGGGCGTCGATCCTTCGCTATTCGCTCAAGCCCTGATGTACCACGCACACAACTACTCGCGTGACTCTTGGCCAGGCGAACCAGAGCTTGACCCCACCCAGGATCATGACCACCTTCAAGTCGTGCGAGGTCGAGAGATCACGCCATACGACTGTCTCGACCTTGCTTACCACCGAGTCTTGCGAGAAAACCTTGTCGAAGCTGGTGGACCATACCCTTTCCTGTCACTCTGCCTGGCTCACCGTCCCCCTCCATAGGATCTAGTACGGCTTGCCTGCTGACTCTAAACTCCTCCTCGGGCGTTCTCCGCTCAGCAAAGTGAGCAGCACGATGTCCCCCACCACCCAAACCGCTCAGTGGCCCGCTTTTAGTTTAGGCGACAGCGGCTTCTTGATCATACGCTCTTCTTCTGTCATTTACAGAGAGCCGGTCCAAACCCACTATTTCAACTGTCCCCTGTGCGTCCGTTGCGACTCGTCGCGTTTTGCTCATGATTGACTTCTGCACCCAAGACAACTCACAAAGTACCCCGAAACGCTACGCTTCGACACGTATCATCTGGACCCTCCCAGCGCGGCTGCCCAGTTTGAAACAAAACTTCGTCATGGCGATATCATCATTGCATATGTGAGTCGTCTGTGCCAGTGACGACGCGAGGTGCTCATATCATTTCCAGACGGACGGTCTATCAGACAACGTGTTCCCTGCAGAACTCGTTGCGATATGTTCGTTGATTGCGCGTGCTGGTGGCCCAGAGGACGAACAAGTACAATCCATGGCGGATCGTGTCGTGCACTACGCCCAGGCATGCATGCGAGATAGGAAGAGAGCGAGCCCTTTTGAACGTAGGTGCCGCACATTCGTGGTTACTTGATTTTCATGCGCTCCTCCGTAGGCGAAGCGGCGCGGGAGGGTCTGGTGTACCATGGCGGGGTGCGTAGTCGGGTTGTCTTCTCCATCTAGTGCTAATCGAGACTGTCGCTTGCAGAAAGTCGACGAGTAAGACAAGTTTCTTGCCATTTGCATTGCGTTAACACAGCGCTCTAGTGTCACCGTGGTCATGGCCTTGGTCAGCGAGGCCCCGTAAGCATTACCCATGTCTGCAATTCTGCTACCATACCGCTGGACAATGGACATATAGTTGATGGAAAAAAGTTGCATTGCTCATTAACTTGGGAATCTACTATGATACACCAAGCAAGCCAAGGGGCTAATGAATATACAAAACCAGGTGATTCTGATTCCCGCAGATCCACATGAGATGGTGGGATGGTCATTAGATGTTCTGACACAAGGTGCAATGGAGCCTGATGTGATCCCGGAAGATCAGTGCTAGGCAAGCCACATAAGTAAACTGACTGCTGCATCAAAGGGTGCAAAACTCACGCAGGACAACCAACGATGCCAGCCCCGACACGATTATCATATAGACGATGGTGTACTTGATAATCTTGGGACAAAATCAGCAATGCATTCTTCATGGCACGATGCAGCTCACTATCCAACGACGTTGCCTCTTCTGCTTCGTGGAGTACAGAGGTGCGCGAATCTGTTTCGAGGGTCGCAACCAAACTGTCCAACAACGTTAGCAAACGTAGGACTGGGTCTTCAATCCACCTACAGAGCATTGTAGAATGAAGTTTGTCGACAAATGGAATAAGGATAGGCGGAGTCAGAATGATGAGGAGAATGTGCCCGAGCAAAAAGTCTGAACTCCATAGAGACATCTCCACGATCTTGACGATGAATTCACGAGCGGGCTGTGATATGACGGAGTTGCCCAATCCGCGACCGTACCATTTACCCGACCACCAGGCTCGGTTCGTTTCGTCATGCTTGAACTCGCGAGAAAGGAAAACGGCGATGAGGATCTTCTGGATCGCACGCTGTATGGCGACGACCGCAATGACACCGAGCACTGCATGCGATGCATCCCAAAGTTCCAGGAACCACTGAAAAGCAGTATGAGACACGGTAAAGGACACAAGGCAGATCACGCACGAAGAACTCAAAGAACGAAACGATACCGAGAAGCGCAAGGAAGTGAGCGAGCGCAGCCATAACGGACGCGAACTTGGTCCATTTCTCGAACATGGGCCCCAGCAACAACGATATGAAAAACAGCGCCAGCAGTACAGCAGCGTTCCATACCACAGGACCAATCGAAATCACTGCAATCCGGATAAGTGCGCTAGGGTTTGGTTTTCCAAGGGAATTGGGGAAGGACTTGACAAACATGTAAGCGACCACAAAGAGAATGGCCATGCAGATGGGCCAGATGACTTCGGAGAAAACGACGGTACGCCATGTTGCACGGGGGACGTCGCCAGACAGCTTCTCTGATGGATGTCCAAGTTTCTTTTTCTTGTACCCAGTGATCATGGTCCTGGAAAGTCGACAGTATCCATACCAACTGCTCGCCTTCGTTCTCGAGTTTCCTCGAGACATCCATCGCAAAAACTCGCGATAATCGATGATGAAGTCGGCAAAGGAAAATTGATGAGGGTTGAAAAGGAACGGGGCGATGCAGAGCGAAAGCACCGAGAACCAGAAGTAGATCAGGTGTGGTATCCAGATGGCAAGCGACGCGTAGAGGAGTAGGATGAGATTCCTCATTCCCATGTAAATGCTCGGCCCCGCAAAGCGCGAGTATAGAATGCTGAACGAAATACGAGTCGTCGCGAACCCACGGCCTGTTGCGATATATCGCGCACCACCGAATGTCAAGTTGCTGAGGATAGCCTGGGAATAGATCTGGGTGGAGAACACCTCGAAAATCGGAGAAAGCGATAAAAAGTGCTTTCCTAGACGAAGCAAGGCCTTTCCAGTCCCACGCTCTACCAGCTCTATCGAAAGGGTTAGTATGGTCGCCAAAGCAAAAGCGCAGACGCATACCTTGGAGGAACAGCGGCAGGAACGCGATAAAGAACACCAAAAAGATGGAAACAATACACCGCTTGATCCAGTCAAAGACTGGGATAAGGTTGTAACAACCTGTTCCCTGTTGGCCACCCAGCGGGTTGCCTTGCGAGTCCACCTGACAGATCGCCAATTGCTTGTTCAACGTCCCGATGTACAGTACTGTAACCAGTGAACACTGATATCCTAGAACGAGTCGAAAATAACGCACGTGTCACCATAAAGACTTGGATAGAGTAAATGACCAAGATGTTGTTGATATGGAAGCCAGGATGACCATAGTAGAAGGTGAGGAACCGGTCGATGGGAAGTTGCGTGCCGAGATAATAGTACTCCCGACTGAGCATCTGTTCACCCATACCTGTACCAATCTTTGTCTGGAAATTGAGGATGGTTCCGAACCCGAGATCACGACCCTTGCCGCATTGGTAGTACTCGATATGCTTGATACGCCCACCTCGTCCAAAGGCGTTCATACCGGCAAAGATATCTTCGTTGAGATGGAGTCCCTTTTGCGCCTTGGAGACACCACCTCGTGTCGTCATAAAGATTGCGTTCAAGAAATCGGGATGGCCGTAGTGAAGCTTGCCTCCAATCCATGCCAGAGCACGAGCAGTCATGGTACCGAACGTCTGTTCTTTGCCTGCAGCAATATCCCCCAAGACACCAATGTTCTCCGAAAAGATATACTCCCGGGTACCGATGATTGCGACAGGAGCCTTCTTAAACTCCTTGTGTCCCCATTGTGCGTACGGACTCTGACCAGAGACGGAATATTCTTCGAATTCTCCAAGAATGTTGCGGATCTTGAGGCACTCTTCCAAGTAATTGTCTTGATTCGCATCAATGAGTTGGAGATATTCACCACGGTAAAAGATGATGGCGTGGTTTTGGTTGTCAGATTTTCCGTCGCCAAGAATGGGGTTGCCAGGCAACTCGATGCGGAACTTTGGTCTACGCTTTCCGGTTTTCTCATCAAACTCGGAATGACCGTCAATCAAAACCGAGAACAAGCGGGGATCGGCGCCCTTTGCCCCAGGTTCCTCGTCAAGATAGGCGATCTGCAGGTCCGGGTAAGCACGCAACAAGAACTCGGCGTTCTCCTGCTCTTCCTTGTTGAATTTGGAGTAGCGTTGCATCGAAATGGTAAACTTGAACTTGCGTCGAGACATCCTTTCTAGCTCTCGTTCAAGCTTCTCCGTGTTTCCTCCAAACATGGACACAATATCAGGATTTTCCACGCGGTAAAGAAGCTTGAGGGCTTTGGAGTAATTCATCATGCCAGAGACGGTACGGTAGAGCGTCTGAGCACGGAGTGAGGCCCAGATACGAGTACGCAGCGTGTACTCGGGGGAAGACGTTTTGAAACCGATGCAGTAGAAAGGCAGATCATCCGCTTTGGCTTTCTCGTTCATACTCGACGCTCCGTCCGAATTATCCGACTCCTCGGCAAGAATCTTGGTGTCCTTAACAAAGTTATCCCATTCCACGGGATGCAACTGCTTCAAGTATTCGAGTAGGGTGACACGGGTGCTCTGATCTTCTTCACGGATAATCTCTCTGAGACTCAGCAGGATCTTTTCCGAGTAGTGGGGAACGAGGACGGTAAATGTAGGCATGGCATCGATGGGGAGAGGCTCTGGAAGCGCAGTGGTGAGGGATGAAGCAAGGAATGAGATGCGTCTTTCCGCCTCGCCATCGCCCGGAAAGTAGGTATCCTTGTAGTTCGAGCTGTTTTGGTTGGTGAAGAACGGTGGGGCACGCAACATCCTACGGCCGTCTTGGCCATCCACTTGGTGGTAGAGAAGTCGCTGGACATGGTCGATCGACAGGAGATGCTCACGATACATGGAGATGATGATTGCATTCCAGATCTGGGACACGAGGACCTTGGGTTTGTACTTGACCTCCATCTCTGCAGTGGCGAGCAACTTGGCATAGATCCGTTTGGGGACGCGGGTGTAGACATCCTTCCATGGTGTCCATATCGAAAGTCCGAGTGAGAATGAGCGGCCGACCGAGAAGACGACGAGCCAAATGATGTACCACAGATAGGTGTCAAGGAAGAAGAGGATGAGATCCATGATGTACATGATCGCCAAGGTGAAGGCGACTTGGTGGGAACATAGTGCGGGACCAAAGAACTTGTCGCTACAGCCTTGGACGGTTGTCTGAGCCATGACAGCGATAGGGGAACTGAAGGAACTGGTGAGGAAAAAGTAGGACTCGCTGAATTTGCAGCTAAAGACAAGGAGCCAGAGCATGATGCTGGCTGCACGGGCGGAGCGAGGGAGTTCAGGATATGATGCAGTGAAGGTCTGGGAGGCCATGTACTTGCGGGACTTGCCTGCAACACGGTCGCCAAACATGCGACCAGAAGGGAACAAACCAAAGGCAACGGCAGCAACGACGGAAATGAAGAATTGAACTATGGCTATTATGAGCGGTATCTGTGAGGTGGTAGGAGTTGGCTGGTTCTCGACGATTGCAATGTAAACGGTTGGGCCGCCGGTCAAGGCGAGGATGACGAGAAGAAAGATCAAGCGTGTGGTGAGGTGGGAGGCATTGTTCCAGGTGGTGGGGATGTACATGAACTCTGCAAGGGTTGCGAAAATCATGATGAGAGTGGCGACGGCACCGCCGAGGGCAGTGGCAGACCAAGTCATGGCAGGAGAGGGAAACTGCTTATTTGGAGGGGCGTAGACCTTGGGGGAGTTGAAAGCGGTATAAAACCAGTAAAATGAGACATGGAGGATCCAGACGCGGTTGAAGTTGACGAGAAGATGGGCGGTGGAACGCTTCTCGAAATAGGTCTTGAAGAATACTCGATTCCAGTTTACGCGTCGGAGGTTGAGGTATCGTTTGGTGGGGGATATGTCAACCAAGCGGGACTGGATGGGAATGAGGAAAAGGGCAAGAGGAAGAAGGGGAATACACACATTGTTATCGAGCACAATACGGGCGAGACCTTCTGGATACCAAAAGAGCTGGTTGATATCGTCGTAGCCGATGATCTGGTCGTGATCCTTTTCCCTACGAACGAATTTGCCATCGACAACTTCGTAGCCCTGATCGCGCATGAACTTGTAGAGAGGCTTGATGATGGACTCGAGGTAGAGACCTTCTTGGACAGGCTCGATGCTGTTCTGACATTCCGGACTGCGATAGTAGTCGTCTGCACATTTGAAAATGAAGCATAGACATTCTGGAACGAAGCGGACGTTTCCGGCTTCACCCCAACAGAGAAGGTAGAGGGCGATTTGACGGAGGCGGTCGTACTGGCTCATGTTGTTCATGGCATTGCGCCAACGGTTGAGAGCGCTGTCGAGGTGCTTTGAGCCGGCTGTTTTGACTGCGCCCTTGACGCTCCTGAGACGTTGCAGGCCGGGGTTCTGGGACTGACCGACGGCGTCGTCGAGGTTGAGCTGGGCCGCAAAGTACCACTTGCGATAGTTGGCGTGCTGGCCGCCAATGTAGTCTGCATGGAGGGTGAGAAGGGCCTGGTTTGGACTCATGCGGGAGGCTCTCGAGTCGAGTTGTTGCATGAGGAAATCAAACTGAGGAGGAGTGAGGGGTTAAGATGAGGGGGGCGGGCAAGAGACGAACCATGTTACGCATGGAGTCGCGCTGAAAACCAAACTTTTGGGTGAGGTCGAGGAAAATGTCCTCGATCTCCTCCATGGAGATGGGGATCTGCTTCTCGGGGGCCCAGGCGGGGTAGGGATGGGGACCCTGGCCGGGGTCACCAAAAGGGGAGCCGTATGGCTGACTGACCTGGGATATGATGGAGGGTGGGTAAGAGCGGGAGCCATGACCTGGATCTGAGGGGGAATCTGTTGCTTAGCGGGGAGGTGAGCGTGTACGGGAAAGGAGAGGGAGGGCGGGCACGCACGAGGGTAAGGATTGTTGTCGTAGTAGTTATGGTTACCTGCGAGTCTGGTGGTGCTCGCGTAGGGCGAGGCGGTCTCGGAGTCGTTGTCGTAGTCCTGGCGGATAGGCTGTGGGTGTGGGTAGGGAAGGCCTGGGGAGTTGGCCATGTTTACGGGTAAAACGAGTGTCGGTAGTTGATGATGATGATGAAAGTCGACTTGAAAGAATGTTTTACGTGCGAATATTTTATTTTATTTTATTCCTGACGAGTCAATGATGCCCGACGACGTCGTCACGGTGCGCGTCCCCTCCCTCGTCGCCTTCTCCATCCGCGTCCTCGCCCGCTTCCCCGACTGTCTCCACCACCACCACCACCGTCGCGTCGCGTCCTCTCCCGCCCTCCTCGACGCGCTCTCCGTCGCGTCCGACCCGTGTCTCTGGGCCGCCCTCGTCCAGCTCGTCCACCCCCCTCCCCCCCCTCTACACGACCACGACCTCCCTCTCTCCCACCCCGCCCTCCCCCTCCTCCAGAAAATACCCGACTCGCCCGACTTCTCTCTCCTCACCCTCCTCTCTCTCCCAAATCGCGTCCATCTCCGCGACCACGACGTCGCCCATCTCCGCGCGCTTCACCGTCTCCTCGCCCTCGACCTCCGTGGCTGCCCCATTTCCTCCTCCGCCATCATCGCCCTCGCATACGGCCTCGTCGCCTCCCCCAGGACCGGCACCTGGGGTCTCCGCTTGCTCAGCCTCCATGGCTGCCCCAACATCGACGACGATGTTCTCTCCGCTCTTCTCAAGTTCCCCCTCCTCTCCGCCGTCGGTTTGTCTCCATTTCTTCCCTCGTTCCCACCCGTCCCAACACAGTCCCAGATTTGCGCTTCACCCGCTGCACGCCGACCGCGGTCGATACGCGTCTCTCTGGACTCGGCTTCCGTCCCTCTCCCATCAGTTCTCTTTTTCACCCCGCTCCTCTCTCCGTGGCCCTCTCCACCCTCGAAAAAATCGCACACACCGCCTCCGATCCCATATCGCTCTACTCCTGCTCTCCGCAATCCGTCTTTCGCCTGCACATCGATCAACTTAATCGGCCTTCGAAACCCGCCCCCGTCCACACACCGAGCGCCTCTAAAACCAGCATTCGGACCATATCATCCGCCGAAGACGTTCTAGTCATCTTCCCGCCTCTCCGAAAACAAGCAACGAATGACGCGTCCTTTTCGCCCGCCCCTCCCCCATCCACCTCTCTTGACCGTGCCTCCAACGTTTCTTCGTTCTACGAGGACGCCCCAGTGCGCAAAATGCATTCCAGCATTCTGCCCTTGTCTGCGCAAGCCGTGCAGTCCTCGGATCCATTGGCCATTGCCCGATCTCCACCCCCATGGAAGCTTATCGACGTTCAAACCGTGCGACCCGACCGACCCGTTGCCCGTTCGAGACAGGCACTCGACAATACCCTCAAGATTGATCGCGCTCGCTTGCACAAACACGGTTCAGATCCCGTCGCTGACATGGTACGTCGTAATCGTCTCGACGTCCAGAGCGAGTTTGCCCTCGCAAAAACGCGCGCGGTCGCCTCCGTCAAGTCACGCAACCCGTTTGTAAAGAGTGCACGCTCGGTCTTTGCAGAGTGTAGTTCAAGGACCTCCGACATGCCCCCAGCATCGTTGCAGGAGACTGCGCCTCGACTGCGAGTCTGCCATTCTCTCCCTTCCCAGCAACGGACAGACAACAAAGCAGCCTTGAAGCCATTGAGACCGATCACGACGTTCAAACCACCGATACTCCCAAAGGAACTATTACCCTGCCCCCCTCGGCCCGTTTCCGGAGTCAAGCCGAAACTGAAACAGGCACGGTTATCGTTTTCTCGACAAGGAGAGGTGGGATAGATCACGTGTTCAATTATGACGATGTATATTAGTTCTGCCGCGCTTGTTGATGTTCATGCATGGACTACTTTTCAAAGTTCCTGAGAACAGCCAGTCAGCCCTCTCCCGAACCAGCCCACGACCACGCCGGTGAATTCAACAGATCATGGAATCTCATCAAGGTCTGTACTTCATCAACACTCGCCATCTCCGTTTCAACCCGGATTTTTTAACTAGACAACACTCGAGCATCCGGATGAACGACAGCTCTTGAAAGGAATCGAGTCCACTGATGTCCCAGCTCATCTCCAGTCCATGGTAGATTTGCTCGTATGGGAATCGTCTCGGACGGAGGAAGGGTCCGTACCCATCTCCTTCCTTCACGCTCCCTCGTCGTTAACTCTCATTAAGCGGTACCGGTGCATGTCTAGAGTACCTTTTGAAGAATGGTCAGACATTGTCGCGTCCCACTCAAGGGTTCCTAATCTTTGCGTGTAGATGTGCTGGGAACCCTTGTCCGGCTTGGTGAACCAGATCGTCCATCCGGAATACAGGCAGAGATCCTCCGTGCCGTGCAAAACATGGTCGTCCTCATGGACGAACAATTTCTCGTCCACTCGGCCGTCCATAGAGCCGTGCTCAGGCTCCTTCGCAACTGTGTCGGGGACGACCTCCAGGAACAATTGGACGGTCGTAACAGAGTCATGGGAGCAGCCAAGAATGCCGTACGGAGGCAGCCCTCCGAATACGAGTTGGATCGTGAGTCATGCGTGCATGAACTTAAATCTCGGTTCACTCTTTGTGACAGTGGTCAATCTGCTTTGTATATTGTGCAGTCGCATCCGCACCCATCGTGAACTACTCATGATATTCTTTCATGACAAACACTGGTACCGATCCGAGCCTCTATTCGCAGTGGAGGAAGAGGACGAGGATGAGGATGAGGATGAGGATGAGGATGACGGGCACCCAAAGAATCCCGACGACAGTTCAAGACATGTCCCTTCCCCGGCCCCATCACAAGCAACTATAACGTCTGCTGCGCGAAAACCAGAGTACGAGTTTCTATTATTCAATTATCTTCTCCGTTTCGTGCATCGCGAAGGCCAAATCGGTGACTTTGCCCGGGCAGGGCTCCTTTTTCTCATGGATGTAGCCATGTCCCCAGGAGGTCCTTTCCACTCGCGGGAAGAAGCGGGCTCCAATCGAGATCCGATTACAGACGCTACACTCGCGCTCACGGAGTACATCGTAGACGGTGATTTTTCCGACGTTCTAGGCGCAGGCTTGGGCGCTGTTTACTCCCTACTTCCCTCCAAACTCGAGATCTGTTCTCCGATGGCCCAAGACACCAATCCAGCCGGTATGGTCCTTGGCGGCACTGGACCAACAACCGACAAGGAGAAGGAAGATGCAGAGGCCCTTGCAGAAAAGAGTCACGTAATCGGGCTTGAGGAATCGACCAACTTGGACTTCAAGGCACGCCTGGATCATTTTCTGAAACTTCTGGAATTCCTCCAGGACATCATTCGACGAAATAAAATTCGTCGTCCTGCAGATAACAGCCCTGATGCCCCAGGCCTGGTTGGCGTATCCATCGTACAGTCTATCCTCGATGCTGTGCGCAGGATATTTCTAGAAAACGTGCTCTATCCTTCAGTTCTCGAGTGCTCGGACTTGGACGGCAGCGCGGTCGCTGTCATGTCTTACATTGACATTATGGTACGAACACTCGAGGATGGCCGGCTCTCGGACCTCCTGGTCGACTTTCTTATGAGCGAGGACAGCGATGATATTGGCAAACCACGGCATCGACTCCATAGAATGCTCAACCTGAGTGGCGATGTGCCCCCCCGGTCTCGTTCTGGCAGTGCCGCGGATGGGGCGATAAAGATACACAACCGCAAGAGTAGCGCAATGATGTTGTTAGAAATGGAAGCACCGGATTCGCGACGGAAATCGGAATACTTCACTACAATGGCCCGCTTCACCCTGAAGGATCTCGTCCTTTCTAACCTCCGCTCGGAGAGCCAGGCTGCTTTGACGGCAGCTCTGCAGCTTTTCCAAACAATGCTCACCCGGCGGTGTCATGCTTGCGTAAATGGACTCATCCTCGTCATCCCCTCCGCGAGTGCAACGAGCTATCCAGCGCCCGCCGTGATTATGCCTTTTGTGCCTTCAAAAGCATCTGGAGAAGATAGCGACGAAGAAGAGTTTATTTATCCGGGAGTGCAAGTCGAGCTTGGAACCGCAGACACTTCTCTGCCACATCTTCCTACATTTCTACAGCCAGAAACGACGCATTCTACCCACGAACGCGAGATGGGTCTTTACCTTACTCTCGTATCGCGCATTGACCCATCGCACAACGACGATGCTTTTAGTACGGGGTATGACCATTACTTGTGCGATGCTCTGAATTCCATCCAGAGTCATTCCTGCTTTCATATAAGTGGCGACGAAGATCTTGAATCCCGGTCGAAGCAGAGGCACCAGCTGAATGTCAAAGATGCAATCCTTTCTGTCATTCTGGACTCGTTGTGCCGGTTCTTTTTCAACTCACCCAAAACGAACATTTCGTTGACGGGTGTATTGGCAGAACTTGCGCTTTGTCCCAACAGGTCCCTTGCAGGGTGGCTTACGTGCAATGTCACCGACGTTTTGCAACCGAACGTAGGGGCGGATGATGTCCGACTGGAGGACATGCAAGATGATCACTCCATTGACTTCTTGATAGATGAAAGGCTTGCTACGGAGACCAACATTCTTCCTGCAACTCGCTTGGACGAGCATTCCCGCCCCATTGTACACACGATCTTTCAGAGCCTCGTTGACCAACTTGAACGATATCGCCAGCTTGTGGACAACTTTGACAAGTACCTCCTCGAGCGTCGACAGGGCCTGTTGTTTTCAGAGAATTTGACGGATGCACTGACACTCGTTCTTGAGCCTGCAACAGATGCAGGGCTTTCAAACCCACTTTCTACTGCTATGTCGCTCTCTAACCCTTCCGATACGAGCTCGCAACGAGCCAAGTCAAAGGCCAAGACGTCTTCGTCGCTGGTGTCGTTTCTTACTCCGAGAAAAAACAAGTCAAAGACACAGACCCCTACGGAAGCTCAAACGGTATCTCTAGAGGATGGCAAGATTGCCGCATCGAGACCGTTCGCCTCCCACTATGAACAAACCCGACACATAGTGGTCGAGGCGTTCATCGTACCACACCCTCTCGAAACATCCAGCACGTGGGCACCAAAACAACCGACTCCCTGGGGGGTTGATGAAGACGATGTGTTTTCAGCAGGAAGTCAGTGGGGAGGGGCAAAAGTCAAGGATGTTGAGGAGTCCGAGGACGATGATCAACATTCGCCCAGTCACATTACCTTGTCCTGTTTGTTGGACAATGTGGTCATCTTGGAGGAATGTATCAAGGAACTAGTCGCTATCATTCAAGCACGAAGGAGTTTGGGGATTGATTCTCTGAGATATGTTTAAAATACAATAGATTGAAGGCAGGTGTCCATAATACGATTACACGAGTACAATATCTACTTTGCCTTGTTGACTCGAGTGGCCTTCTTTGGCCCTGATGCCTTTGCCTTCGCGGACGTGGGCTTGGATCGGGGTCGTTCTTCAGTTTCAGGGAGGGCAGACCGGGATTTCCTCTGAGGGGACTCGGTTTCTTCAGTATCTTCAGGCTCTGCAGGCCTTTTCCGCTTCTTTCCCTTTACACCCTTCCTGCCTGAAGACTCCTTCTCGTCCGCGTTCATGTATTTTGCGGCCAAATTGTCCAAGAAGCCGTTCCGGACTTTCTGCCTCTCAAGGATGAGGGCTTGGAGGGTAGAAACGTCTTCCTCATCAGCACTGTCCTTTTGTTTCCCCTTCCCTTTGCGTGCACCGACTTTTCCTGACCCGTAGAACTCGTCCCAGACGCCAAGTTGCTTGGCCAGATCCTCCGCTTCCTTGGCCTCCTTGTCGGCTTGTTTCTTTCGAACGAGTTTGGCTTTCTCATCCCTGGAAGTGGACTGCCACAAGGGTAGGTCGGGTAGGTTGCGCTGGGCTATGAGCTTGGAGAGTATGGTAACGAAACGAGGCTCGTCCTCCACGGTCGAGTGAGGGATATGTTTCATGATTTCGCCAAGGGAGCCCTTCGTTTCGTGGTATGCCTTTATGAGATCTTGGACCTCTTCTGAGGAACCTGGAATCGGAGAGCATGAGATTAACGGAGAGAGTCGTCGGTCTGCAATTTACCCTGGTACTCTTTCTTCAGTTCGTCGAGTCTGCCGCGGGTGACGCGATCAAAGAGGTCCTGGAAGTATGCATCCCATCCATCGCCGTCGTCAGGATCGGGGAGACCTTCTCCGGTCGTGCCTGTCCTGTCGTACTTTTTGCGCCTCTCTGCATCACTCAGGATGGCATACGCGAAGCCTATTTGCTGGAAGCGCGTCAGCGCGTGTGCACGTTCGTGTTCAGACGAATTGGTGTGCTTGTCTGGGTGGCATAGCAACGCGAGTTTTCTGTATGCTTTCCTGATGTCTTCTTGGGACGCGTCTGACCTGAGCGCCAGGACGTCGTAGAGGTCGACGTCAGCCTCGCCGGGGAATATCGCGTCCATTGGGTATGGGTGTAAGGCGCGTTTCGACCTCAGCGAGGTCCGCTCGACTGTCCGCGATATCGTCCTCCCTCGCTTCAACACTCGCTCTGACCAACAGAGTACAATGTCAATTCCATGCCAACCTTGTTATTTGTTCCGGCACCGACTACTTGACCGTTGTGCTAACGTCCTCGTTCATTGTTCTGTCAGGTTCTTAAGCAGGCCGACACACTCCCAATGCTCATCACTACGTTTCTATCATGTACCCATCTTATGCTAGCGGTCCCCCCATGGGCACACCCCATCACCATATACCACACAATCACCCATGTGCGTCCACCGCCTATTTCACCCCCGTTCTGAGCTCACCTCTCTCCAGCTCCCACCTTTGATGCGATGATGCAGCAGAGATATGTGGATAGTAATACCAGGTTGCGCAATGCTATCACGCATTCGCCTTTGCATCCCCAGAGTCAACGACATTGCTCCAAACTTGTCGAATATCTCCGTGTTTACAGAGTAAGAATTCTAGCTTGCCGTGCATCTCAAGCTAACTCGGACGCCTGCAAAGTACCTTTTCGTGCACACATATGTACACCTGGAATATTGTTGTCAAGGCCAAGCAACCCGCTCAGCCGACAAACACAGGCGTCTGAATCAATTGGAAGACCGTGCAAAATATTGGTCCAGATGGCACAGCGTAGAGCAACTTGCTCGCCATTCGCTGATTAGAGACGAACTTTTTGCCCTCGGAGCAGGCGTAAGATGCTTTTCATTCACCCGGTTGTCAACTCACATTCGCCTCAGTCCCCATGCAGTCAACACACGCGTCTCTTTGCTCAGCATCATGCCATCCCCGACGATGACCACGATCTAGTTTCTCTTTTTCTACGCTGTGGCAAGAAACCGGAGCTGTACGAACTGGCCACGCAACCTCGGCGCGATGGTGGTTTAAGGGAATCCGTGCAAGTCATAGAGTTACTTTGGAAGGTGTGCGATCTCCCTGCACCACAAATGTCATGCTAGGGATTGACTTGCTGCAGTTCCTCTTGAGAAACCAGGAAAGCGGTACCGTTGCGCGTCGCCTACGTGCCTGTATCTACCGCATGGCAAGAAAGTCGGCTTATCTTCCGCACGACTTGCAGATCAGTCATCAGTCTATAGTTTACAAGCGCAGTCTTGGTGCCGGCGCGCACGGAATAGCAACGCTGGCAGAACTGAACCGTAAACAGGTCGTTATCAAGAAAATCCTGTGTGGAGACCGCATCAGTCAGAAGAAGTGCCTCGAGGTGCGAATTCTGACGTGGAATTTTTCATTCCACACCGACCTTTGCACTGCTAGATGTTTGCCAGTGAGGCAATCCTGTGGAAAACTTTGCAACACGACAATATCGTTCCATTCCTTGGTGTCGTTGAAGAAGGTTTCAATTTGGGTCTGGTCTCTCCCTTCTTCAAAAATGGGAACATCAAGGAGTGCATGAGGACGTACAAATCCAAGGATTGGCCTGGATTGGCCTGGCGATGGGGCAGAGATCTCGCACAAGGTTTGGAATATATCCATTCTCACGAACCACCCATCATCCATGGAGATCTCAAGGGAGTGAGATACTTCCCAACTGTCTACCATATCATGTCTGAAACTTATTAGGACAATGTATTGGTCGATGACGACGGTCACGCACGTCTTGGAGATTTTGGTCAATCCCATGCCCACGACTCGGGAAAATACCTGGATTCCACACGTGTTGGTCTTGCAGACCACATCCCCCTTCATTGGATGGCACCAGAGCTCATGAGAGATGAACGAGCCACAGTGTCAGACAAGTCTGATGTATATTCATTCGGGTGTGTCTTATACGAGGTAAGGTCTGACTCCTGAAAAGTTGTCGATATTTATCCTGCCGCGAGAAGATACTCTCTGGCAAGATTCCTTTTGAAGGCGTCTCCGTTGCTGACGTGTCGACGCGTGTTCTGCGAGGGGAACGCCCACAGAGACCTACATCAATTGCTGGGACCGATCGATTTTGGAACGTGGCTGAGGCATGTTGGAGGGATCATCCCAACGATCGACCCTCCGCAGCAAGTCTCATCGCCCGCCTCCACTAATACTCACCCTCCACGATCATGGTCGTGTACTTACCTACTAATGCAGCGGATCAACCCATTATATATACTTGCCGAGTTTTGCAATTCTGACCCGCGGGATGCCTGTCGTTCGTCCATCTTTATTCACCTGATAAGAATGGGAAGGAGGTATCAATTCGAAGGAGCATGGAACAACAATTAAAAGTTTAATGTCCGTAAACTGCGAAGGGTAGTAACGAAATGGGCATAGATACCTGTGGCATCACGGAGAAACGTAGCATGAGTGAATGGAGAGGGATGCCAACTGTCTTTGTCGTAAAGTACATCCAAAAACATTCTTGACGTGCGCTGGTGCTTTCGATAACAACCTTGCAGAACGTTCATTCGATCGATATCTGTGGCTGGAGCGGTGTGCCGCCCAGATAGGCTGACTGCCGCTCGGCCATGTCCCCTGGTGTTTTCGGCGAAGATAAGTGATGCTGGTTCGCATTTATATCTAAGAAGTAAAAGTTAATCACCCATTTTAAACGTGTCTGCAACTTGCTGCCGGACAGGCTTATAGAACTGACCATGAGTCTTGGAATCATGCAAACCCTTGTCGAAATCATAGAAGCATTTGAGACCAACCAAAAAGGTGATGAGTAAAAGCAGGAATGCGACAATCGCTACGGGCACACTCATCAGTCAGACGTCATAAATCCAGAAAATGTTTACTGACTGAAAACGGTTAGGGTTGCACGGGTGGTGATATACGCCTCTTCTGAGGACGGCAGATAAAAGCGGACTAGTTTATAGACTACCGGACCGGAGTGAGCGTCGTAAACATGAGTACACACAAACTTGTACATACCAACTGCAGCAGTAAAATTCATGTCTTTTGAATCAGCACTCGGGAATGCAGAAAGCGACGTACAGTAACTCATGCACGGTATCATCAATACAAGCGCGGTTGACATCATCCTGAGGCACACGTTGGTTTGTAAAATTGGACGTAAAGTACAAAAGTCTTACCACTTGATTTCTCGCTGGACTGCATAAGCACATCCAGCTATCAGAATAAGAACCACAGGGATAGCAGCAATGGTGATTCCAAACTCTGCAGAATTAGTAGCAAGAACGACGATAAGAAGCTTTTTGCATCCATCAGCGTGTCGTTCACATAAGACGAAGGAGTAGTACATACCTGCATAGTGACACCAACGAAGCAGAAGAAGTCAAACTTGAGGAGACAGATGAAAATTTGATAAAACTGGTACATCGCTATCGCGGGTATGATGATTTGGCGACAGAAATTGACAATCAGACATCACCAACATTTCAACTTGGGGCTTGCCCCCACAACATGAAATATGACCCATCTGGACATAATCAAGTCTCGGACACACCGCTGCGGATGGACGACAAAAAAAAACTCACCCAAACTCTCCAAAAAGTTGTCTGACCCAGAAGATCAGAGAAAGCCACGACACAGCCACGATGCACGGCACGACTATGAGGCAAGGTTCTAACTTTTCCCACAGCGATCCGCTGGAATCCGAAGCAGCAAGTGCAGTTCTCGTTTCGTGAACTTGAAGAGCAGAGAAAACAATGAGAGCGCCGTGGAACACTAGAAACTGTTGTCAGCTCATGCAACCAATGAATGCAATAGCAGCACGTATAATGCCAAGTAGTTGAATGATGTTTCTCATCCGCAAGGCATCATAAGCCATGAAAAGTTCAAATAACCTGAAAGAAACATGAAAAAGCATCCGAGTGGAATTGGAATGGGTGATTACTCGGCAAGAATGAAGAGAGCAAGATAGCAGGACAAGGTCTATGAGGCAATCAGCGATTTCGAAGCGTTGAATGTAGATGTCATATTGCAGTACCTTGAAGTAGGGTTCACCAAAAGGGTCGCCGCCGAAGTATGCACGGACCTATGAAAAACCTGTCTTGTTGTCCGACATGTCATGCACGTGTTACTTACAATTTCGAAGGTCGACGCAACCATCGCGATGACAATGACGGCCTCTAAGGTGCAAGGTTGATATTATTCAGGTCACAGAGCACAATGATTTTTGCTCACGAATTGCGACTGTATCAAGTGCCAACGATGGTTCGTCAGAAAGCAAAACTCGTACAAGTCCTGGACATACTTGTGATTATGAATGCACGTTGGGCTCTTGTGCCCAACAAAGGTTCCACCGCCATCCTGGACGAAGGGAGCAAGCCTGAGAGCTCGAGGCTCGACTGTGATGATGATGGATACCGCTCAAGCGCTGAGGTGGCTATGCTGGGCTATTTCTGGTTGTCATGTCAGTCAAACTTTGACAGTAACTCCGAGTATTAGTTCTCTTAGTACTTAGTATTAATACTCATCCCCGCTCAAAATACTGTCTTTAACGCCTCTTGCAACAAAAAGTTCCTCCTTCCACAACGATCGGATCTTTTCCGACATCCATTGAACCCAATCCAATTCCTTCTCCTTATTCTGTGCACAGCCCACTGCTATGTATTCCTCGGCTCTCTTGACGAGCATGTCGCACAGATACACGACTGTCTTCCTCCATAATTCTTCGTTCTCGCGAGAAATCCGAGGTTGTTTGCCCGTGATGACATCTCGCCATGGTTGAATGGTATCTTCGTCCGCAGTGCCAACAGCGACGACAAGATGGTATAGTCGTAATGCGGTGATTAGCCTCCAAGATGGTTGCGCACCGTCCCGAGTCGAATGCAATGTCCAATCCCTTCGCAAAGATTTTAAATTATCACTCCTGCGACAGAGAAACAACTCACCCCCAATATCTCTCTGCAACCAACGCGGTCTTCACGACTTCACGGAGTCGCACATCTGTGAAGACATGCTTCTCGACCATGTCCTGGACATCTACTTCACCGCTCGGAGAGGGCCCATTTTCGAAGGCGTTTACAAAGCCATATTCCACGAATAATGTTTTATTCGAGTGCAATCCGTAGGTCAGGAGAAGTTCTTGGTCCTCCTCTATTTTCATGTTGTCGTGAGAAACGAACTGGAGTCCCTCACCAATCGAATTTATGGGGGCGGCATTCCAAATTTCAGAATTTGGCGCGGCCACGGTCATATGCGCTTGACCCGAGGTGTGATTGGCGAAGTCAACGATAGGACACATGGTCACATTGTCCGGATCGGTTGTGCCATACTTCAAGCGATAGTACATGCACCGCGTATTCACTGTAGTACATAAGAAGAATCAGCAAATCCGCAAGAATGTGGCACAAGATTACCATTGAGCCAAGCCCACAAAAAGTCCATGGCAGCATCTTTTGCTTCAACAGTACATGGCAACCCCTCAGCCATCGCTACTACGGAAGGCATCCTTTGCTACACCTCGATGAGTCCAAATAGTGCGGTAGGTCGGGAAAGTTGTAGACCTCGAGTCACTTACAAGGAAGGTTCGCACCTTGCCCCAGTCGTCCCAAAAACGCATGTGGAGGTTATGCAACGCCGCCAACACGCTCGGCGGTAGACAGCTCAGCAGTGAGACGTGCAGGTCGTCTGCCTCATTGAGTCGCGATAAAACAAGCCAGGTGAGAGGGTGAGTACCAAAATCCCTGGGGAGAATGGAAATATAAGGCCCAAAGAATGGGTCTGCACTATCCTCGTCCGTCTTTGGGCGCCATATGTACAAGTGCATTGAGATCAATTGTACTGCAGTCAATGCCTTGACCACTCGTGTGTTGGGAGGGTAGAATCTCTTCAGTGTCATTTTGTTCATCAGTACTTCTGGTGGTACTAGGAAAAGAAGGCTTCCTGGCTGATTTTATTCATATCTGAGTCAACGGCGGTGGAAATACGACCTGCCAGTACTCACCCTGAAAGCTCTGCGTGCAAAAAGCCCGTTGCCAGCTGTGTGTAAATTTTGTGTCAACTACGCTGGGTGAGCGACGACTGAGCCTCATTATACTCAACCAAATGATATCTCTCTGCAGTCCACAGGAAGATTTTGGGTATTATATCCATGTCCGTCGAGCCAGGCGAGTAAATTTTTCCATCTGTGCTGTAGAAGGAGTGTCGAAGCCATATCGACTTGCCATCTATTAGATTCCTGTTCGACGCGATCGATCATATATGTATGATTCAATATCTATATATATACAGTGGTAACTAGCAGCGATCACATGGCCATGATCATTCCCATCTTCCGTCCTCGGGCACCCGCTCGCCTATCTTCTTTCTCTCTACTTCATCCACTCCCAACATGTCTGTATTCAACGCTTCTCGCTTGCTTGGAAAGACCGTTCTTATCACCGGGGCGAGCTCTGGTATCGGCAAGGTGGGTCCTACAGGCTAACGCCCTGGTATCAACCAACTTATCATCTATCACTACCAAGGCCACGGCCGTCTTGTTCGCCAAAGTCGGTGTATCCTCTTTATAATTCTTGTCAGCCATGTTCAGACATACGCTAAACAGGGTGGTGCAAATGTCATTCTTACTGCTCGCCGAGCAGATGCTCTGCAAGGCGTAGCGGAGGAATGTACTGTCGCACATAGGGAAGCAGGTGTCCAGCGAGGCGGCAAATTCGTCCCCATAGTCCTTGATGTCTCGGACAAAAACCAGATCGCCTCGTTTCTGGAAAAGGTTCCAGCTGAGCTTCGTAGTATCGACGTCCTCGGTAAGGAAAACAAGGCCCCAAAACCATTGACGCCAATACTATTGTGATAGTTAACAATGCGGGATACGTCGTCGGAGTCGATCGCGTTGGCGACCTATCACTGGAGAACATGGAGAACATGTTCGCCACCAACGTCTTCGGACTTATTGCGTTGACCCAACTATTCATCAATGGTACATATTCAACTCACAGTAAATTTCGTCCCTCTCATCACCTTTCAGATTTCAAAGCAAGGAAGACGGGTCATGTCATCAACCTCGGTTCTATTGCTGGAATTGAGGCTTATGCTGGAGGTAGTCTCTACTGCGCGACCAAGCACGCGGTTAACGCATTTTCCGGTGCATTGTTAAGAGAACTTGTTGACACTCCTATCAGAGTGACCGAGATCCAACCTGGTACATTGAGTTATACTTGCGACGTCACCAGATAAAAACTAACTTAATGATTGAAGGGATGGTCGAGACTGAATTCTCTGTGGTGCGCTATAATGGCGACAAGGCAGCAGCGGGCAAGGTTTACGAGGGCCTGCAACCTTGTGAGTATCCGAGAAAAAAAAGTCCGTTGTTCACACAAGCAATTACTGATTGTTATGCAAGTGATTGCCGAAGACATTGCAGAGGAGATTGTCTGGGCGGCATCACGCCCGCCCCACGTGAACATTGCCGAGGTCTTTGTGCTCCCAGTAAACCAAGCCTCGGCCACCATCAATTACAGATCTCCCAAACTTTAAACACTTTGCTGGAAATGTGATTATTTGGAGAATGAGATAAAAATAAGGATACAGCATGATATCGTGAGCGAAGATAAACGGCGACCAGTAATTTTGAGAGCTAGTTTCTACTCTTTTTACTTCTCGATCTTGTCATTTTCGCGGGAATAGGTTCTGGTTCGATGTCATTCTCATAAAGATATTTCTTCACTATGATTTGTTCTGCAACAAGCTCAGGGGATGGTCGATTATCGATATCGACAAGATTTCCAAGTGAGTCTAGAGGAAGATTCTAGGAGTGTATCAGCACATACTTAGATAGCCCTTCCAATGATTCATACCTTTGATGTAGGTGCCAGACAACCTCTTACGACGACATTCTTGGGCAAGAGCTTGGGCTTGGGATCAATCTCATCAAGATAAACGGCAGTTGATAATCCCCGGTGCCACTTGACTTGTTTCGCTGGTTTGGCCTGGTCATCCGTCTTTTCAAGCCTCAGTGGTCCCAGTCTTTCGGGAGTCTCGTAATCTTCGTCTTCCCCAGGACCTCGCCGATGTTTCTGTAGTGACCCGCAATCATTTTCGTCATGATTTGCACGACCACCGAGAGATATTCGATCACCAAGTCCTTCGGAATCGCTGCTTCCTAAACCCTCCTCGCTCATCCGCGCTTTCCTATGAGCTCTTTCTCTCCTCCGCATGTCTCGCTCATCCCGCTGTTTCTGCAAAATTGTCCGTGCCTTAACAGTGGGACTCTCTGGTCTCAGGCCTTCCTTCCGGATCACTTCTGTTGCCAGTACCACAATAGTCTGTTGGTTCTTTGTTGTATTAGACGTCGTGAGCGCCTTGAGCGCGGTAGCGCTGATGCCCATGAAACCATCACCTTCCGTGCGAGACTGGGGCTTACGACGGGCTGGAGGTGCTCGTATAGAGGTATTGTTGCTGAAGACGTCAAGAACGTACTGTTGTTGTGCTGGCTTGCGAGTACGAGAAGTCCTCCGTGGACGAGGTTCGCCACCGTCTATATTTTGGTACGATGAAGAGTGACTAAACGTGCTGGGCCCTGTAACGACGACGGCCACATCTGCGCGCGAGGAATCTGATGTTTCGCTTTTAGGAGGCACGCGGGAGTGCGTGGTGGGAGCAAGAGTCTCATCAGAAGGTTCTTCGGTTGATGATGATGAAATTTCCGAGAGCGGGGAAGGAGGTCCTGAGGTGGAATCTAACAGTTCCATTTGAGAGAGATTTGCCTTCGCGTGTGCATATCGCGCTGATAACATGCCGTCGACTACTTTGCGAAACTTCAAGGGCTGGGTAGCCTTTGGAGGGCTCGATTTGGAAGACGCCAGGACTTGGGAGGAAGTTGTCGCAGGTCTTACAGCGTACTTCTCACTCAGAATTCCTGGGACAACTTGTCGGACCTTGACAGGATGTGAAACGGAGGGTGTCGCCGTTTCCACACCTCGCTTCCGTTTAAGGGATCCAACCAAACGTTGATCATTCGCAGATACATGTTGAGCAGAAGACATTTCCATATTACTCTTCTTGACGATGCTGTTCTTGGAGTTGAATTGAAACGGTATACCCTTCGTCCATTAGATATTACGCTGAAAACCGGCAAAGTAAACAAATTACTCACATGAGCGCGAGTCGCAGTTGTCGTTGTACCTCCCCTAGTCTTTCCGCTGTTCGATGAGGGTCTTGCATACAGCTTGTTTCCGATGCGCGGAATACGACAATTGACAGAAGGCTGTCTCAGTTGAGACATCGCGCCCTGTGCTGCAGTGTTGAGCAAAGCGTCCGTCTCCGTGTTCCCCTTTTCCGCGATCTCATTTTCTTCGAGGATAGGCAGTGACGGGACACTGCTCAACTTCTGACTAGGAATGAGAGGGAAAGGGAGCTTAGTGCCGGACCTAGAGGGTATGGGGACCGCCGGAAAGATAGATTCTTTGATCTTATCACGGCCGTCAGGCTTTGGAATTGCGGGGCAAGGCTCCACGGATCGACTACGAGCCAAGATAGGTCCCAGAGGACGTGGCTCCACGGATGCGCTCCTGGCTCGAAGACCAGTTTGCGCGGAACTTGGGTCTTGAACACATCTTTCTGGAGAGATAGCCGGGCCCGTAATAGGTACTCGTTTTGCTGGACTGCGAGATGGATCATCAAGTTCTGGCCGCGTGAAGATAAGAGATCTTATCATTGGAAAGCGGCCCGGCTGGGAGTGGTCTAATCCCGTGGATAACTGTATTGTCTTCTGCAACGACGAAGTTCCATGTGCAAAGACGGTTTCGATAGGTACTCTTTGCGCAGGGGTGCGACAGGCATCAACCTCAGATGAGTGCTTGGCAGGGGACAACAATTTCCGAGTACCAGTGTTCGCTCGTAGTGGCGTAGGAGCAACGATTAGTCGCTGAACAGTTGTCCGAGGGGAATCAAAGCGCATTGCAGGTGGCCTTGGTCTCTGAGGTGGTGTTGCCGGAGGTTGCTCGATATGGACGGACTCCGCAGATAAATCTGTCAGTATATTGAGAGAAAGAGAAGAGAGAGAGTCCGAAGTACGATGCAAATCAGCACCCGCCCCCTTTTTACATTCATTTTCTTGCAACTCCTTCGAGCCAGACGGATGGATGTCATGCAATGGCAGAGACTCTTTTCCGTCATTATCCTGACTTGCAACCAGAATTCCAGTTGGTAGCAAAAGGTAATTGCCGTTTGATGAGGTTGGTGTGCTAGATACGAGATGCGGAGATTCGGGGCTGCTCCGAATTCCAGAACTTGACGGGATCTCCCCCGAACAGACATCTACAGCAACAAGTGCAACGCGATCTAACGGGGGATGAACAGTCGGTTTTGGAGGTGGTCCGGACGTCTCTGAGTCAAAAGAACTAGTCATAGTCGTTGGCTTTCCCTGCAATCCAGAGGCAGGTGGGGAGGAAGAATGAACACCAGTGTCAGCTGCGAAGTTAGCAGCATCGTGTACATGCTGTGGTGATAGTAGAGGAAGATCGGCGACTGTAGATTGGGTGGAAGGTAAAGGGAATATATCGGCGGACTCCAGATCCTTGTGGGAGGTGACTTTTGTAGGCGCAGATATGTCAAATGGTGAACGATATTCAGGTGAGATAGAATTGCGTTTGAGAGGGGAGTTCGACTCTAATAAACCTGGTAAATCATGCGAAGCAGGGGATGGCGGGATACGTGAAGAATCAACCAGGGAGGCTGAAAGCTGGTCCATGGGGCGCAATGGGCTTGGAGGCGGTGATATGCCGCGAGACGAGGATTGACCCGCTCTCCGGTCGTAGTTAACGCCAGGGTGCGCAAGGTCCAGCGGAGGGGGTGAGGGGTTATCGCTTGCTCGTAGAATTCTATTCGCAAGGACTGTAGAAGGCTCTGGAGCAAGGATGGTGAGCGGAATAAACTCGGCTGCGTCGGACACTCACCGTCGAGCAGAAGGGTGTCATTCTCAGGGGTGTCTTCACGAGAAAGGTGGAGGGCGACATCATTTACGCTTTCGTCACCGCTACTTGTATCCTGGAACTCTACCGGTGGTTGGGGTGGCAGGGGGCGAGACAAGCGTGGTGATCGACGGACAGGGGATCCAAGTGCACCCGCTGCTGTAATTCGTCGTCGCGCGATGACCGAGGCGGGTAGCTTGTCTGGTGAGTTCGGGGGGTCACTATCATGTTCTCCGTATGCTACGTCCGCGCTGCCTGCAGGTGGATTGGCGTAGCTGATGGTTGCTGCGTCCATGTTAGTGTATGACACGACAAACTGTGTGATGAACGGAGAACGTGCGGGACGACGAGCAACACGAAGGAATGATTCGAGCTGCCGTGTTTGATCGAGCGACGAGGAGAGATGGGAATGTGCAACGTTCAGGTCGCGTTGAGGGCACGTGACTGATACGAGGCAATTTACAACTTCACGTTTCAATACACGGTTGTTGGTAATCTAAACTACTACTACTACAAAGGGGGATATTCCAAGAACAAGACCCAATCAGCGCTCCTCGGAATCGTGAACGATTTGGATCTACAACAACCCTTGGAATGCTCGCTGATGTGTTGTCCAACGTACTTAGAGGATCAGTGGCTTTCTCGGGGACATCGAGGCCGGGTTAAATGGGGAAACCTGTGAAGGAAGGCACTCCGTCGCGGACTTCAACTGAAATGACGGTGTTTAGCCACACCCTGCTCCAATTCACACATACGAACCTGAAGATTTTCCTTTGCCAATAACTCAATCGCCCTCGTCTGCCTATCCATCTGTATTTTCATGTCTTCAAGCACAATCTTCAGGCTCGTTCCAAGGTCCGGCTCTTGCGTCGGTGTCGGTACTACTAACAGCGAAGTGGAACCTTTACGATGACATGTTTCTTCAGATGGTGCATTCACTGTCGGCCCGCCATTGACTGACATTGTGCTGCGCTCCGACAAGGTGGTCCTGTCTGTGGCCGTCTCTCTCCGGCTATCCGAGGATTGACGATGCCCGTTTCTTCCGTCGTGCAGCCTATCGCCGCTGGGTCTCTGCGAATGTATTATCATTCGAAGTGCACTGTCCCTCTCATTTCCTAGCAGGGTCATCGCCTGCTCCAATCGGGAGTTGATAGCCTTGGATATATCGCCTTCCAGCATGGTGAACAGTGTCTTCCACACCGTCTCAAGTTCCTCTACGTGGTTTTCTAGTCGTTCCCTGGTTCGAGTATGACCCGTTATCACTGTAGCAAGTGCGGGAGTCACAGCCATTGCGGCATCGGGGACGGCTCTCGAGAGCTCTGAAGACAGACCCGTGAAGGCTTTTAGTTTATCCTCTTCTCGGTCCAGAAAGCATGTATCCTGAACTATTTCGCAACATAATCTGGTGCGTGGGTTAGTATCTTCGATGGTAAAGTAAGGAAGGCCAACTTTGCAAGTCGGTGAAAGGTATCCGATACTTTCATCGTTTTGGGATCATGTGCAGGGATGCGTGAAACCTGGCAGGTGACCTTGGAATTATCCTTATCCGTGTGGGGAGCACGACGGGCGTCGCTCCCGGAAGTAGGCCCATACGAGGTCTATGACAGGTCAGCGCCGGCCGTACGACACGACACGGTGATAACTGACACTGTCGGATAGTCTTGGTCGTCGGTTTGGGTACTGGTCACCTTCGTCATTCGCTCGCTTCAAGGAATATCCTTGCTCAAAAGGACCATTGCGCTCTCGGGTATACCCCCAAGAGCCTGAATTACGCCTGCGATCTCCATACCAGTCTCGATGATCGTGCTCTCGAGAGATATCCTTTTGTTTGCGCTTGAATAAGTCCGTCTGTGGTATCAATGGCGAGGAACGTTGACGATGTGGGGGACTGCTTGGGGACTTATTCTTTCCCTTTGATCTCACAGTCTCGCGATTTTCGGGAGATGGGGAATCGTCATTCCTACGTTTGAGCTTGGTCCACTGGTGATCGTTTGGGTGTATGAACCTAGATGATTTAGAGGTTTAACTCAACTTGAATGCCATCATTGCGAGCGAGTAAATACGCGCCGACACTTATTGCCCTGGGAGCAATACGGTTTGATGGGGCTTCCCGCCTCGTCAAAGTGCTTGCGGATGGGCTATCAGACGATTAAAGGTGAATCTCAAGGACATACGTACTCGACAGCGCTGTGTCTTGTACAAGGACATGATGGTAATCGTTGAACTTGTTGGTGGGTGACCGTGACCCGTGACTTGCTAACGCGTACTAATCTGCCATACTATTACTAATTAGTAGCAGAGTCGTATACTTGCTTGTCGAGTTCGGAACGGAACGCTCACTATTAGCGGCTGTTATACCCTGATGCAGTTATGTCACTAACCAGTGGCGTCTTCTCGCATCCGAGACAATTTTTAGAACAATAACACTTGTTTACATAGGCCATCGGCGTCTTCATTTCCTTCTCAGTTCTTTGGGCGAACTCCACGATGAGCTTTCTATTCACCCAGGATCGTACCACGGAAGTAAGGTATCCTCTTACTCCTGCTCTCATCCGGACCAAGGGATCACTGGAAGAGGAATCCGTCTCCCTTCAGGAATTTGTAGAGAAGGCATGTCCCAGCCTGCGTTCAGAGTTTCGTCCTGTTTGGTGGCTTCCGAGGTCTTGTAGTGTGTCGTTTCGTTCAATGTAGATTCTGACCTCTTATTAGTGGCCACATGCAAACCTTGTACTGCGTTGTCGGTGATTTTTCACAGAAAGACAAGGTTGACTACAAGAGGTCTGAACATCTGTCCACACTCGGTCCATTTCTCATCTCAAGAATCCAGGACTTTTCTCCGTTTGAGGGATGGCGGAACAGTGTTAGTTTTGAATCGTGATATCGCATGACTCGTTTTGATCGTTTTATTGCACAGGGGGCTCGACTTCACTCCAGTGGATGACAGTAACCTATCGCCTAATACACCAATTATAGTGGTCATGCACGGGCTCACAGGAGGTATGATTTTCTTGTTACAACTGACCCGTCGACTGAGACTCGTCAAGGCTCGTATGAATCGTACGTCAGAGCTATTCTAGCACCCACTTGTCGGGCCGTCACGCAGGGTGGACTCGGATATCGTGCTGTGGTTATTAATTTCCGCGGATGTACGTGGCATCCCAACCCATTGTAAAAAAACCGTGTCTAAACTGACCGTTTGTAGGTGCGGGTGTGCCCATCACAAGTCCCCAACTTTACTCTGCGGGATACACGGATGACATACGTCAGGCTGTATTCCATATATCCAACCGATTCCCGGACGCTCCCTTGTTGGGACTCTCCTTCTCCCTCGGAGCAAACGTGATGACACGTTACGTTGCCGAGGAAGGGGAGCATTGCCGCTTTCTGTCGGCATGTGTCCTAGGATGTGTACGTTGTGCATTCTAGATTTAGAAGGGTGAAATTTACCCACTGTCTCTGTCACGTAGCCGTGGAATTTAACGGCGAACATCCAGAAGTAAGTATACCAAAAATTGTTATTATTCCGACTTTCGCTCAATCGTAATCAGGCTTGACTCGACATACATTGGACGTCACGTCTACTCCAGGGGAATGGGTCAAAATCTTGTGAATATCCTCAGGAAGCACACCTCCTCACTTGCCCGTGATCCTGACCATGCGATAGCTGAAGCCGCGACTCGCGCCTGTGCTTTGAATTGGCCCACAGTGGAGACGTTTGATCACATCTTTACTAGGATCGGGGGCGGTCCTTCGCCTCCTTGGCCTTTTGCATCAGCAATTGAATATTACGAATATTCCTCCAGCCACAAGGTACTCGGAGATATAAGAATACCCTTCCTCTCGGTCAACGCTGCGGATGACCCAGTCGTCCAAGAGGTTCCCACGGATATCAAAGAAAACTGTTGGGTAATAACGGTCGTAACCCCTAATGGAGGACACCTGGGATGGTTTGAATTAGATGATGGGTGGGGCCAGGTAAGGAGGTGGATTCGCACGCCGGTGATGGAGTGGCTACGTGCCACGGGGGAGAATGTTTGTCGAGATAGACAGAACATCAAGAAGCTACAGGAAATAGACGGATTCTTAACGGAGGTGGGATCGGAGAAGCTAGGCTGCAAAGCCATTGGTGAGGAACTCGTCGTCAGCAGTGAGGCGGAGGTAGGCATGATTGCGGGCCTATAGATCTTGATTTATTTAGAAACTAGCGTATACTTACAACGCACATTATACCGGTACCCGCGCTACAGAATTGTCCTTAATCACTGTCACTAAAGTGTATACGGTCTTCCTCTTTGTCTTCATCCTCGATCTGGGTGCGGTCGTACTGACTAAAGTCAACAGAAACAGTCCCCTCCTCCATGAGGCTGTCGTCTTCATGTTCAAGACTTCGGTTTCTTTCAAATAGTTGGCGACCTGTTTACAACTCTCAATGGAATGGAGTGAGATAGCGAGAAATCGCGAACCGGTGATGCGAGTTCCGATTTTCTTGAACTCTTCTCTCTCCTTTGTGGTGAGGGCACGCGATTTCTCTTCCTCGTCGCGCAGTTTTTTCTGTAACATTTCTTTGTCGAATTTAACTTTCCATGCCTTGAAGGACGCAAGTGTGACTGGGGTTCCGCGAGTGCGTGCTTCTTCCGCCTGACAAGGGATCTATGAGTACCTTGTTGTGGGACAGGGTCCATGTCAGGTCTTACCTCAATTGCCAGGCGCTCCCTTTCACGCTCCTCAGTCATGCGTTCCTTTACACGCTTTTCCACCAAGCCCGACAGTTTTTCCCTGAGGTGCGAAACCAGCGTGAATGTCATCGCCATGCCCTTGTTCTCTTCGCCCTGCAACACACTCGAACATTCGGTCACTGAAACGAGAGAGATGCGACGTACGACATCCAAAAGGCTCTTCAAGAGCATTTTACTCTCTAATTCGGACAGTTCCCCATCAACAGTCTCTAATGCTAGTTCTGGCAAAGCATCGGGATAGCCATCGGTGTAATTGACAGTCAATTTCAGCTTGACTTTCTTGCACACCCTAATATGAATTTGGTTGTGAACACGAGATCCGACGAGCTGGCTCACAGGATGTTGCGCCATCTACAACAGTGTCTGGTTCGGCATCGATCTCGATCTGTTTCTCCGATATGACTTTACATGGGGGTTGAGCGAACGAATTGCAAGAATGTTATCGGAAACACACTTGATAGTTCTGTGGGATATATGGCCTCAAGAACCTGGTTTGCAATGAGCGACACGATGAGGCGAATTCACAAAGGACTGTACGACCTCGAACTCTTCCTGCAGGACGGACGACATGCTCATCCGACACCCGACCAACTAGCTCCGAGCTAGGGGTGGCTGTATTTGGTCAAAACATTTTCAGCTTCTCGTTCACGCGCATCAAATGTCCTGGAGGCCTCAACTTGCACCGGCCGTCTTACGATATGTCGCCCCTTCACTGTCCAGCTGCAGTGCGGCCATCATTTTTGCAAAATTTGGTGCCCGTAGTTCATCGAGTTTGCCTGCTTTCGACGTGAGGGACATGTTAGGAAAAGCACTCGATTTCAAAGGTTCGCTACCAGGGAACAAGTCACCCGCCGAAATGTGGGTCGACAAAAGCAATAACCTGAAGCTCCCCCCACCTCCAGACACATGGACAGGTATGTCTGTCAAACACTCGGTTGTTCAAACACCAACCATTGGACACAGGCAGACGGCTCGCTGTCCGGAATGGGGACCTACAGCATACTTTCCAACAACTCAACCTGCGTCTTAGACAAAATCGTGTGGCCAAAGAGATCGCATTAACTGTTCGACACGAAAAAAAAGGCGACAAGAGGGCCCGTCTCCGTAGTGAGAGGTGGAGAAAACGATTTGCTGACGCGGCATGTACAGATCTCCCACCTTCTCGTTCTCCTGCGCTAACAGTACGTGCTCTCGCAGGTCAGGAAAAAAGTGCGATTGGTCAGTACAATACGTCGGCGGGGTGGCTGAGGGATGCTTCGAAACTGTATGCTACACAATTTCAAACTACTCCCTTAATCATTGGCTACTGCTCATGGCCTTCATCCTTCCCTACCCCATTTCTCACATGGCTCGCTTGGACCTTCAGGCGGAACAGCTCTACGGATCAATACCAATTGCGCCACGGACGTTAATACAGCTCTCTAAAACAAATGTGATCAATTTCATCGCCCTGCGTCGTGTACGGCTGCCTTGGGTGATACAAAAGATGCTGCCGCCAAAGGATGGAACTATCTACCTGCTGGGAGTGCGACGAGATCTTTTGAGGGTATTGGGGACGTAGCGATAAGTGGGATCTGTCTGGGACTAATAATTCACCAAAAGGCGGAAACCCTCGTGCAGATATGTACGGCTTTCGTTCACACGCGACTCGCCTTACCCCCCGCGGCTATGCGACGCTTGACTGATGGGCCGATCGTTATCCACAGGCAATTCCTGATTAGCCTCATGTTATTTTGCAATTCAATTCCTGGCGCGGCCAACCCTAAGTTCCTATCAAGCCAACGAAGCTCCGGTGCACAAACATTAAGCTATAACGTGGCTGATTTGGTCAACTCGCATCAGTCGTACTAGTCAACGGCGTTGATAGTTACTCAACTTACATAGCATGGTGAATAGCTTGAATTTTTCACCTGATGCGGCGTCTCCCAATTCGTTCGCCCGCACCCTCGATACCTCGTGTTTACCACGATGGATTGATAATTAGTGCTCTTCCCCTGCGATGCACTGCTTCATTGCATCGGAGATAAAATGTCTTGCACCTTGTGAAATGACAAGAATGGTCTCAAGCTCTTCCTTTGTAATCCGCCGAGAAAGAATGACGATATGAAAGCGTACACATACGCACAATATTTCGAACGTTTTCGGGAGAGAGCGATGCTCGTATACTCATTTAATATCGAGCATTGTAGGTGCTCGGACAGGATCCGGTCGTATACAGTTCACACATCAGATTATTTATTCGTGTTCCGTCGGCCCAATTTTGCGATGTATCTGCCTCACCTCGCCTGGAATGTCAATGTGACCGGCGACCGTTGGAATGAGGTTTCCGTGCGGGTTTGTGACACAACCGCGGAATCCACATAAAATCCATTGACCATGACGGTAGTCCACCAACTAAAACAGCTTAAAAACCTCCCTGGAGCTTGTGTTGGCTCAGGCTTCACCCATTTTTTACTTCTCAAAATGTGCCATAATGTAGGTGCTTCACTCGTCCTACACCGTGCTTTGACTGTCATGCCGTCCCAGATAATTGACGGTCGCTACCACACCCCTTGTGGTCATTTCGTATCCATGTCGACACGAGTACAGGACTGCCTGAGACCTAACTGTCTCTTCAGCAGAAGACACGTGCATCCTGTTGGTGAGAAAGTACTCTCAGAGTGGTCCGAATGGGAGTTTGCTAACCAAAGGTTCAAGGATGCAAATCTCAGTCTTGTATAAGACTGATGGCGCTGCCCGTCAAAAACCCGATCCGCATTAGTCCCACCGTTTGTTCGAGTTGCCAGATTGGTGGACCGGTTCCGGTCGGAGCTTTGAGATCATGAAAGCTGTTAATGGTCACCCTGCGGTTTAGCATATCGCAGCGAACGCCAGCGGCTGGCTGCTGGCGGTTATTACACGCATACCTTAGCATCCTAAATACGTAATGGAGCTGTTTCGACGGCTGTTGAACCACTACCCTTCATTCAAGGCGAATGCGCCTCATGAAATGAGTACAAAACACGTGTTTTCTTGGCTTGTGTGAACAATGTTCAAACGAGTCAGGTCCGGGACAAGCTTTGGCCGAATGGACGCAGCCGACAGATCCTCAAGTTGACGCTAATCCACGAATACCACAAGTGATCAACTCGAGTATGAGACGGTAGTCGTGAAGCGGCAGAGAAATGAAACTGCACATATATGACTCTGGGAAGTTGTCGTCGAGTTGCGTTGATGAGCCCTTGTAACAGTGTTCAATGCTCAGATTCGTCTGTTTGTATCATAATAGTTCTCGGTTAAGTTTGTAATGCGACTCTACCACGAGCATGTTAGCCGCTGATATAGTAACAGGCAAGTCCCTCGCCATGAAATTTTCTTACCCACCGGGTGAGAAGCAAAGTACTGCTAGTTACGGGCTTTAATCAAAGAATTATGCAGGTCAAGCGCCTTGTTCTAAATTTGGTGCAGTATATTTTTGGTTCGTCTTGTCTATCGTTCATTCAACTTCATTGGAAAGCTTACGCCAACTTAGTTTCTATGGAGACTCTATCAGGACAAGGGGTTATACTTCATAACCGGGTACCCCCCGGCGGTAAATGTACGTCCCAACTTACCTCTCAGGCTTTTTTTGCTCACAGTCCAAACGTTCCTTCGACTCCAGTTTGAACATGGCCTTCAGAGCATCGGACAACTTGCGATGCTATATGAAAGAAGCAAGACTTCCTGCCATGGCTTACCGTTCCCCTCGTGGCGAACGCAGCGCGTTACCGGCCTCTTTGAACATTCGCCCGGAGCGGTACCGCAAACTGAGATTTATGCATACGATCGACCCCACGCTCCTCAACGACATAATTTCCGATTGTTTGTGTTACTCCCATGCTTGCGTGTCCATAGCTGATCACCAGACTTAGGGGTAGAGGAATTCGTACCATGCAAATCGCTCGGCGTGAATGACGAGGATGAACATACCGGACAACGCTTGACGATTCCTTGTGATCCATTCTTCTCTATAGTTCCTTTGCCGCTTGCACGTGCAGAAGACATTGAACGGTATGCCAGATGCGTTCAAGGATGATTCAGTCTGACAAGGGTCGGAAGTGTGTTTGTCTGGGTTGATATGTTTCCTTTGGAAAGCATTCGCCGTATTTTAAGCCTTCTATACGGAGATCTCAAGTCGTGGAAATTCCTTCCATGTGAAGATGGACCCCTTTTGAAGACGTTAACGTGGTCACACACCAAAAGTGGCCAAAGAAAATCGATGTTTTCGCAGCATGTAATGTGTTTGTTCTTGACGCCCCCTTGGGCACTATCCATGAAGGACCTACAAGAATTTGCCCGAGGACAGTTGGTATGTGGTCGGACAGCTCAGAGTCTTTGCCGAAGGAACTAATGGCCACAGTTTCCGGATCGTTCCTCATCAGACTCGTTGAGAGAGGGTGCTCTCCATGGCAAGGAATGGCTCTGGTGCAAGGTCCTGGCTAAATTCGATGCATCGACAGGATAATGCTGATGAGTCCACAGGTCTGGGATACCTGCATTTCTAGAGATTGTCCATGGTTCATCGTCACCACCTACACCCATTGGGTTTTCGGTGTTTTCTCCGCCGGTGAGCGTTCTTCAAGAGTTAGTGCATAATATTTCTCTGCTTACCACGTGACCCAAGGCTGGAGCGCTTCGTTTGTATCCCCTGTCTATGCGTTTGATTCTCGTACGCCGACGATCTTGGAGGTCCTTGCCTTCTGGTTAATATCCTCCATGGGCCATCCCGGTGGTTTCGTGGTGCCCGAAATTTCCCATGAATCAGCGCACCATAAGCAGCTTTTAGTTGCAACACCGCGCGATATATCTCGAGATGAACCCACCGAGGCACTGGCAGTCTTGGCCATTTGACAGCATCAGTTTCAAGCATTTGTATGCAGCTACTTTTCCGATCCATCACCAGCCTCTTACCGCAAAGGAGTCGCCGCTAGTCTGGCTCAGCATCAATCTGTAACGCCACATCGTGTGTGGCGTCTGGGCTTGTTTTAAATATGTATTATCGGTGCTGGTTATTGAAGTGACCAGTAAATTGATGGATCCACCTGGATGAATGACTGGTTTCGATCTGCGTGCAGACCTGCCAGCGGAGCATAGTCGCTTGACATGTGTGTGCCGTCAACTCAGGATAACGGCGACGTTACATTGATAGTCGACATGAACGCCGCGCCTAGGCTAAGGTGACGGTGTTTAAGCACATAGATGATAAGTTGACCACACGCCACGTCCGCTCCAACTCAATTACCCAACTATTCCAAAGGAGGGTCTCAAGTTGTGGAAAATCTAACTGACAAATTGACCGCTTTGATGTTCGACATCTGTGGTGTATCCACAAGATGGCGTTAACATCACATCCTACATCATTGGAGAAGACGACCTTGGAAGGAACGTGCGCGGAGAACATACTGCATGTTCCGTGTTACGTTACTGAGCGGTCAGCTCAGATCAAGACGCAGCCCTTTCGTTCGTGCATCCCCAGTCTGTGACTGGGAGGGAGTCATTGAAGGAGACATATTCCCATGAAATGATTCTGGTGTCAAACTGCTGTTGTTTGCTACCACGGGCACTGCGGTAAGTATCTGTGAGAAAGGTTCATATAGTTTTGGCCGAGAGGAATGAGCCGGTGGAGTGATCTGCTCCAGATCAGAGATGGTGTCAAAGGGTTCTTGCAGGAACTGACCGATATGAGTGAGGAGACGTGCATGGTGGTCTGTGGATCCTGAGCCGAGTAAAATTCCAACATTATTCCGAGAGCATCTGGATGGTCATCTCGAGCGCGAATTTCGAACCGGAAAACAGCGTACTGACCTGCGAGATCCTGTAGCTCCACTTCAGAGAACCCGAAATAGTCGATGGCAAAGCGAGACGCCTCTGGGGAGCCGGGTTTGTGTGACGGAGGGGTTGGAAGTGAGGCAGATGGCGGAGATACGGATATCCGAGCATCAAGCGACGGGGAATGAGGTCCTTCAGCCACACGTTGCGCCAAAATAAAGGATGCAGCCGCGATAATGCGAGGCGTGAAAGAAATGCAGAGTGGCATGCGGTACCTGTTGATGTACGTAAGCCGTGCAACGACAATCCGAGAGGGGAATAGGATACGAGTCGTGGGCCAGACTCCATGCATAATCTTGAATTTGGGTGCTTGCTTGCTGCGCGTCAAAGGCATCTATTAGGATGACGTGGGGGCTGGTTGTCACGAAATCAAAACAGAGTGCTTCGAGAAGGGCTTCTTCAGTGAGCAGGATGGCTGTCTGTTGCTGTTCCACCTCCTGTCAAAAGCGATGAAGGGCTCCAGATGGTTCAGATGGGCGAGTATACTTGCCACACTCTCGGCCGATATGTGCGACACATCCGTTCCGGTGATCTTGGATTGACAGACCCTTGCAACATCACGCAATTTCCTGCCACATTCCTCGGTCTTGGTGGCCAAAAATATGCATGCGGCGGCAACGTCCTGCGAAAATACCGGGTGATTCCCTGAACGAGAAATGAGAGTGCGTGGCTACCTGTCTGTGATAATCCTCCATGGAGAACCTCATGAAAAATCGGTGAAACCAGGTTGCTGCGGTAAACATTGCGGAGGAAGGTCTGTTGGATGGAAATAGGAGAAAGGGTTGAGATTGGACACGAGAAGGAGGGAGACAAGGACTGCTAACAGTCCGAGGGAAGAACCCAATCGAAACAAGAATTCGACACCCCTCGCGCGATCGTAGAGTTCCTTTCCGACGGAGTAGCCGGACGTGGCTACGCTTGGAGTGTACCGCAGGGCATCGATAGGGAACAGCCACTGCGGAGAGACGGAGTATTCGTTTGGAGGCACTCCCATGATACGAGCAGACGAGAACCAACGCCACCAAATGATCACGTAAGGATATATCGAGCATCTGCCACACAATGATAGTAACTCTTCCCAATCCACAACGCTGAACGTGAACCACGCGTTGAAGTTCTATTATTACTGATATTGTACTACTCGAATTTCAGAACTCACCGTTTATCATTGGTTACTAGCATCCACGCGTCTTGGCTCGACCTGCCAACCACCTCCTGCGCACTCCAACGCTCCATCCCTGATCTATCATCTGTCAGCCCTGCCCGAAGCCGGAGTCAGTCAGATAGCCTGCGGAAACTTACGCCCGCGGATCTGATCCCTTCATTTCGATATGCGCCTCGTGCATCCTCATCTCTCGAGTACTACCCGGTGAGCATCTCATCGCGTGCGCAAATCTGTCACAACGGCGCTCGCGAGTTCGGCATCGCGTCACTATGATGTCTATCAACGGACGTCGTTTTACAACAGCCTTGCTGGCAGCAGTTTCACACCCGGTGCCGGTGACCATTTTCTTCCCTCATCTGCGATACAAATCGACAAAAAAAAATAATGAACGGACCGCCTGGCAAAATTGCCAATTGCTGTAACGCAGCAGATTTCGGTTTGCTGAACGCCGCATCTCTCCCATTGTTCCGTCCGTTCGGTGAGCTCAATTTTACGAAATCATTACAACACAATGACAGATTTTTGACTGCTTATCCTTCTCGTTGGTTCCTATCCCCTCGCGTGCCGCTCCTCACTTTCTTCCGTCTTTCTAAGCTTGCAGGCACACTTTCCGGACGATCTGACAGTGGTGCGAAACATTTTTTTTTCTCTCTCCGAGCACAAGATTTTCTTCATCGCACTCGCAGCCGTACTACTGTTGACGACCTCAACTGAGAATTTCATGCCGATTGCTACTGCGATTTCGGTTACGGATACTAACCCCGGCCGCTCTCCTCAGCGTCTTCCTTGGTCTACACATCGTGGACAGTCAGAGTCGATCTGGGGATCTGCATTTGGCCCTGTTCATCGTTCTGCGACACCGTATTTGGCTATGCACTCACTGTACTGCTCTGGAAACTGGTGGCTGGTCGTGGTGTCAGCCAATCGTATCGATCGCCTTTGGAACAAAAAAGTCCTCACTACTGCCAGCACATGTTGGTGCACGCAGGCGGAACACAGGTAGTCGGATGGGTCGAGCTGAACCTGCAGTGTTTGTTGTCGCATTGAATCTACCCACAGATGAGTCACGGGCATTCTGGGTTGCCAGAACCCACCAATTCGTCTGGCTGTATGGACGGTTTGGTCAAGACAATCAGGACAGGCTAGAGGGAACGCGAACCAGGTTGTACTCGTGCTTGCAGCGCTTGTATGTGTTCTGCACTCTGTTCAGAACATGGGTCACTGGGACAGCGATCTAGAAAAGGACTGTCCGACCTTCTGAAGCGACACATCGTAAGTGGGGGGATGATTGTTGGGGCGAGGAACTATCGAGCTCCGAGACGCATTTAAAACGCGAGGAAGAGCCCACCGAAAATTCGAGACAAGTCAGATCGTTGCGATATTGCTGTGTCATTGATTAGGTATCAGTCCGTCTATTCTGCTTGGATTATCGCTGGACCAGTGTGACAGCGTGCTACACGAGGAATCCGTTCGGTGCTCCTCGGGCAGAACTATTTTCGCTTCGACCAACGACGGACGCAGTGTTTCGTTTTGTACTTTTGCGGCATGAAGAAGAAATTTCCGGTTTCTTTAGTGGGGAGTCCGTCAAAAACTCAAAAGCGAAAGAGCCAAAACAGTCTCCCTTGCGGATAATGCCGATGTCAACGCACGCAGGGCTGGGAACAACGAGGCAAAATGATCCTATCGGAACTGCGTGAGTGGTATCGTTCCAAATGTCGTGTTCGCATTTTTAATGTCGGGACGGCATACCGATGTGTCCAAGAGACTTGCGATTGGTTTCCACTGGTATATTGCACCTGAGAGTGGTAGGACGGAGCGGAGGCAGCTGGAATGCAAGGAAACTGCCGGAGGAGATGAAGAATAGTCGAGTATGCGGTTAATCTCGAATATCATCGTTTGATGGGCGTTGACGCGGGCACTACGGTTTCCCCGCAGGAAGACGCATGTAAAAGCGTGTTTCTGAGACACCGCTAAGGCAATGTCAAGGTAGCATTTACTAGATTAAACTTGGAGCAGTATGAGAAAAAAAAAGGTAAATATATCTGGAGCTGATCTCGAATTGATGAAGGTTGTCGCAAACTTTATCGCATACCCAGAATACAACGAATAATGTAAGACGATTGTTCCGCCATTGAACGCGGTCATCCCGCAAACATTCCGACTAGATATTGACTGACGCCTTCAGGGGTAAGACTGCCGACATCAGAGAAGACAAGGGTGATGAGATCAGGCCTGGGTGGGATGAGTCGAGGGAATGGGATGGCGAAAATGAATATTACCTTGTGTAATCGACATCCGGATGGGATGAAATCTGGTCGGGAGTCATGGATGATGGTGCGGAATGATATTCATCGGCGGCCTTGGTTGAGGGGGTAGATGAGGGAGGGGAGGGGAGGGGGAATGCAAGGATGTTGGGATTATGGGTAGGAAGATCGTATTGCGATAGCGGAAATAGTCTATGGAACTTGTAGCTTTGTGCAGATAAGGGTGGCGTGAGGATGAAAAGGAGCGAGGGACGAACCTCTCTGCAAGAGCATAGAAAGGGATGTTCGCAGCTTTTGCGATGATGGCGATTTGGTTGCTGCCGACGGCATTGATGAGGCCACCGCTCTCTACGACGGCCTCTGATCCGACGAGGACGAAATTGACCTTGTCCATGACATATGAAACTGCGGAGTCGAGCACGATGGTGCAAGGTATTCCTGCAGCGGAGAGTTCGCGATAGGTTCGGAGACTGAAGGGTCGGGGGAAATAAAATGGAAAGTGGGGAGGAAGGAGAGGGAGGACTGACCCAAGGGCACGGGGCCTCGCTTCTGTGACATAGACCGAGATGCGCTTCCTCTCGTGGGCGCGGAGGAGGGATTTCATGACGACCCTCGAATAGGAATGGGTGAGGATCTTGGAGAAGTGGTGAGGACAAGGCGGGAAACACGGGGGTACCATACGATTGAATCGTCCTTGATGAATCCGAGGGCGAGGTCAGCTATTTTTTCGCGATAGGCAAGGGCTTCTGTGGCGTATTTTTGGCCTTGCTTTACGAGCTCGCGCTTGAGATCGGAGAAGCTCTGGCGGATGAGAGGTGTGGGAGAGAGAGGGTGGGAGGGGAGGGGGGGTCCACTCACATCGGAATCATGGGGGAAGAGGGTGACGAAGGCGATGAAGAGCTCGCAGCCGGCGTTGAGGCCGATGGGGTTGGGGGAGCGCTCGCTGAGGGCCCTGGCGCCGTCGTTGAGGGCCTTGACGAGCTCGAACATGGTCCCGGCTACGTGGGGAGGGGGGATGAGATGGGGAGAGAGGGATATGCGGAGTTACCATCGGATCGCTCGACGAGGGCGGCGAGGGCCAATATGGCGGCGAGGGGGATGGAGAGCTAGAGATCGTCGTGAGCGGGTGGTCCGTGCGGGGGAGCGGGACGGGACTTGCCTCTTCGTTCTTGAGGAGGGACTGGTACGTCGCCCAGACGTCGAACATGACGATAGAGAGAGAAGTTGCGCGGATTTGTACGAAAAAGATGGAATATTATGTGGGAAAGATACCGGATAAAGTAAGAATGGCTTGTCGTCGAAACACGTTGCACGACCGGCGCGGGGGTCGAAAAAAGGGCGAATTATGACTGTCGGGATCGCACCGGACCCCGCCAATTATAGTGCTGGACAGAACAGAACCCACGCCCGCCCGGCGACTACAAAAGGTCCCCTCTCTCCCTCCTCCTCCCGCTCGTACACACTACGCCTGGTAAAGGGCAGGCTCGCCCTATAAATTTACCCCCTCCTCCTCCTCCCCCTCTGTCTTACCCCCTTGACAATGCAGACACCCCCTTCTTCTACTGCCCAGGTCCACTTCTCCAGCGACGTCCGTAACATGGACAGCTGGGCTCGCCGCACAGGCATACCCCTCACAACCGCAGAGGCACTCGGCACTACCTATGCCCGTGCTCACAAGTGGCTCCTCTCCCTAAAGTCCCAGCTCATACAGCAGCACGGCTGGCAGGAGTCCGAGCCCGCAGACCCGCGCATGCTCTTCTCTATAGAGGCCCCATCCCCCTGGCGCTCCCCCAGCGGCCTCCCTCTTAGCCCAAAATTAAAACTCCAGCTCCCCATGCATGCCTCCTCCTTCTTCTCCCCAGAGAGACGCGTCCAATGGCAGATGGTCTTCCACAGCGACGTGTTCGCAACACAGCGTCTCATCGTACAACCCATCAGCGACATCCTCAACCTTATCCAGTGTCTCCTCACCGGCCTCGTCTCCCTCGTCTACGAGGAACAGCTCCCACAGGGGCTATACACCACAACCCGTGGTCTCCCCTCCGTACAGTGGATAAATGCCAATCAGGCCGCCCTCCTAGAGGTCTTTGGCCGTTCTCACTTCAAGCAGCTCTGGAAAGCCTCAAACGACCGCACCACCTCCTTCAAGGTCGATTTCGAGCCACGCCGACGCTGACCCTCTCTCTCTCTCTCTCTCTCTCCCTGCGCTGGCATCCCGCTGGTCCGTCTATGCCAGCCGCATCCTGCTTTACCCTCGCCTGCGTCTCTGATCCGCCACCTTCTTTCCTGTTCCAATTTGTGCATTGCCGTCACTTACGCACTCGTCGCATAATTCTTGAACCCGCGTAGATCATCCTCTCGCTATGACACTAATCCCCTTTATTCATTCATTAGTTTTATTGGCACAACTTTAATGTCTCCCCCACTGCTCTTTCAACCACCACCTCCTTGGCTAGATCTCTCCATCCGTTGTAATCCTTAATTGCTGTCTATCTCACCCTCGACCCTGGTAAGCGACAACCCTGTGGGTGTGGTCATGTCATTTTTCTCTCCGCTCTCGACGGAATTAGTGAATCCTGCCCTACGACAATACATGCTATTCGTTTAGGGTCTACGATCGAAACTTTCCCGCTGCTCACCACGCCATGACATGCATGATGCGCGAGGCGAGATCCATGTCGCTTTTACCGGCATATGCTTGTGGTCACGTGTATTCCTGTACCAATACCATCGTGTTTGCTTGATCTGGCAGCAGCGCCGCGATTCAAGGTGGCACGCGTAGCTACTGATGAGTTCACAATCGGTCGTTCTCTGTCAGAGCACAAATTGTCCGCAAGGGAATCCCCCATCCAGGCTAGAGTGTCCGACATGCATCAAGTGCGTCCTCGCCATCTCAGTCGCGGTGCTCACCCAACCAGAGTTAGACTAGGCATCCGTGGCTCCTTCTTTTGCGACCAAGAGTGTTTTAAAGTCAATTGTGCGTATACCTGTTTTTATCCTGGCTCTTCTAACCCTTCTCGTACAGGGGTAATCATTTCCATTTCATGTCCATCCACACCTCTCCATCTTTCTCAACAGAAAACACACAAGCTCGCCCATGGGCTGGCAAAGACCCCTGCTCCAGGCGCGTCTTTTTCCCCTTGTTTGTGGGCAGTTCCTTACAGTGCCCCCATCTAGACGGCACCTTCGACCCATTTCCTAATTACGTCTATGCTGGTACTACGCGGCCCGTTTATCCGCTTTCACCCAAGCGTCAAGTGCCCGATCACGTACCACGACCAGACTATGCTGATCGTGATGATGGTGAATCCACTCCGGCTGTACACCTTGCGCTGAAACACGTCTTTGCATAGGGGTTCCCGTCTCCGAAATGCGCACATTGGGTCATCCCCCGCGT